>VXBP01004918.1:591854-737457 GCA_013400115.1 Rhinopomastus cyanomelas
ATTGGGGTAACATTTGCTATCCCCCAGTCCCTAGGCACCTCTCCTGTTCCCCAGGACCTAGCAAAGATGATGGAGAGTGGCCTAGCAATGACTTCCGCCATCTCCCTTAGTACACATGGGTGAATCCCATCTGGGCCCATCGATTCCTGTACATCCACTTTGCTCAACTTATCCCTAACCCAGTACTCATCAACCAAGGCAGGCTCCTCTCTTGCCTCAACTTCCTCTGGAGTCTCAGCAGTCTGATATCAAGACAGCCCCCAGAAGTATAGACAGAGGCAAAGAAAGTGTTGAGTATCTCTGCACCCACCTCATTCAGCAGGGGGCCTACATTGCCTCTAGTTTTCGTTTTACCCGCTATGTATTTGAAGAAGCCCTTTTTGTTGCCCTTGACCTCTCTTGTAAGGTTTAATTCCTTGCAGACCAACGCCTGCAAGACTCACAGAACATAGCTGGGAACAAGACTCGGCTTCTCATGACATCTTGTGGCTGTGTGACAACTTGACAGGGGGGTGACTTAAGATGTTGCAAAATGGTAATTTACATAAAAACAAAAACACAACAAAGAGCACCAACTGAGAAACAAATTAAACTGGACAGACTAGGAACACCTTCCTGGATCAGAAAAATTCCCCACATGAGTATCCAAAGACATGAAGCATAAAATAGTCAGACCATCATCTTAGAATAATGAAGTCAAAACTGAAACAAGTTCTGTTTGAAGCAATTCAGACTGCATCTAGTCTATGAATCTAATAACAGGACAAGTCTGTGCTATTAATAACATATTCTTACTGCTTCTGCCTATTCCAGATAGAAAATCAGAATCTCCTTTTCAAATTGTGGATTGCAAGGAGAGGTTGAGAAAGAGGAGAAAAGGTTCACTGTTCAGAAACTTAATTATAAGTTGACTCAATCAGTCCAATTTATGCTGATATTTATGTTGCATGTAAGTGGAGAAGTATCAAAATATTCCATTTTATTTTTCAAACTCTGTTTGAAGAGAAGCTACATTTTAATTATCCCAGAGATAACACAAATCATGGTTCAATATTGTCCTAATTGAAAAACATCAGTCCCAGAGGAATCAACAAATGGCTCACCCTGAAAAGGAAATCAGAGCTAGCTTTAAACAAATTATTTAAATGAAATTATTTAAGATCTACTCTTATTTTCAAAAACATGCCCATTCTTAAGGCACTCAAAAAAGATTTTCCTAGCCATGAACTATTTGTCTGATGGAATGTATTTAAATCTGTGACTTCGCACCTGAAATCCTGACTCAGCCCTCAAACAGATTCTGAAACAGCAGCTGATCACCTGCTGGGGCAGAAGCAACCAGCTTTGTCTAGACTTTGTCGGAGGATAACGGAACAAAATGCAAGCAGGTTTTACGCAGTCAGAGATGAGCACCGGAGAACAAAGAGAAATCTTCTGGGAGGAACATTCAGCCACAACTGCTGTTCTCACTGAACAGCCATGAACTGAATTTCAGAAGCAAATGTCTGTGGTAGCATCTTCAAAGAAACAGAATCCTACATCAAGAGTAATTCACATTTGGCCTTCACATGTGGGAAAAATTTAAATTTAAAAGTGTCTACATTTGATTCAGGTCACGCACTCATGGCACTGCTTCTGCCAGCCTTAGCCACAGCACAAAAGCACAACAAGCAACCAAGACCCTCCAGCTCTGCAGAGGAATTCACATGAAAAGCCATTCTATGCAGTCCTGTTCCCACCAAGAAGCACTCCCTGGAAATCTAGGCAAAGGTGCTCCTAAGGAGGAAATGAAAGGGTTTTAAACACAGTCTTTACTCAGTTGTTCTCTATGTGTAAAATAGTAGAGCAGGACAAGCAAAATTGCCTGCAACTGCTTTGCGAGGAATCAATATGAAGCAACCACAGAATCACAGAATATCAGGGATTGGGAGAGACCTTGAAAGATCATCTAGTCCAATTTTCCCACCACAGCGGGATCACCTAGACCAAGTCACAGAGGAACATGTCCAGGCAGGTTTTAAACGTCTCCAGAGAAGGAGACTCCACAACCCCCCTGGGCACCCCTTTCAGTGCTCTGTCTCCCTCCCCTGAAGCTCCTTCTCATATTGATGTGGAACCTCCTATGTTCCAGCTTGCACCCATTGCCCTTTGTCCTATCACTAGATGACACTGAGAAGAGCCTGGCTCCATCCTCCTGACACCCACCCTTCAGTCTCTTTTTCTCCAAGCGAAAGAGACCCAGCTACCTCAGCCCTTCCTCTTAAGGGTGGTGTTCTACGCCCTTCATCATCTTCGTGGCTCTGTGCTGAACTCCCTCCAGCATTTCTATGTCCTTCTTGAACTGTCACTTCTGCATAGAGAAGATTCAGCGCTACATGGACAGGATTAATTTCACTAGATCTTTATCTTTTTCTTGGGGTGTTTATAGTTATTATAAAAACATTGTTTAAAAGCTCTGATCTATATCCTACAAGTACTCTCGTTTCTCCAAACAATGTGAGAAGTGTTCTAGTGCATCTTCTGTACACACACACATTAGTGTGTCATAAAATACATTAGCACAGGTAGGAAAGAGAGTCTTCTTAGAGCTAGAAGAGTCCAAGAGGCTCAACTCATTGTCCACCATAGGCTTGCCACACACAGTGCAAGCCCTAGATCTGACGGCTGAGGAGGGCAACGAAGCTGGTGAAGAGCCTGGAGAATAAATCTTGTAAGGAAAGACTTAAAGAGCTGCGGGTCTTTAGTTGATTAAAAAGGAGGCTGAGCGGAGACCCCATCACTCTCTACAATTATCTGAAAGGATGTTGTAGAGAGGTTGGTGCTGGTCTCTTCTCACAAGCAGTTAGTGATAGAACAAGAGGGAATGAGTTCAAGTTACAACAGGGGAAATTTAGACTTGATATTAGGAAAAATCTTTTTACAGAAAGGGTGGTCAGGCACTGGAATGGGCTTCCCAGGGAGGTGGTTGAGTCGCCATTCCTGGATATCTTTAAAGATCGTTTGGATGAGGTGTTGAGGGATGTGGTTTAAGGGTGAACTTGTAAGGTAGGGTGGATGGTTGGACTCTATGATCCCAGGGGTCTTTTCCAACCAGAGTGACTGTGAAAAATTTGTGATATATAAAAAGGGCACAATCCCACAGATACGCTAAAGCAATAGCCATTGAAGTCTGCAAAGTGGATGAAGAACTACTGTACTCCAGATGGCAGTGAGGTTTTGTCCATTTGACACAAACCAAAGCAAAATCTTGAGACAGTACGACCTGCCGTCCAAAGGAGCTTTCAGCAAACGGCCTGTCGGAACACGAAGGCAACCCAGTTCTGTAGCCACTAGAGGGAGCCATCTGGCATCTTGTGCTGCTCCTCGAGCGTCTGGAACTCAAGCGTCAAGGCTCTGCTGGAGAGACAGGCTCTTCGGGTCAGACCTGAACACACTAAACTAGCAAGAGTGGTTAGAAAGTTTCCAAAGAGCTTTCAAGTAGAAGCTAAAACAATCACGAAGAATATTGCCTCATTGAGCTACGCCACATTTTTTGTCTTTGAAAACGGCTGGCAAGCAGAGTTGCAGGAGAGCAACTCTGCAGGATGCATCATAAACTGCATCACCTGGAACCCTGACACAAGAATGGATTTCTCCTACTTCGGGAAAGCAGTTTCTGAAGGTCTGCAAGCTCTCCTCTTCATGTAACTCTGTCTTCAACAGACAGGGACACAATATAACCTTTCTACCATTGCGGTGAGGTTACACACTCTCAATATACAAGTACTGTATTTGTGTGGGTTCTCTAGACCTAGATAATGTGCCAACAAATTAGATTGGAACACAGAAGACTGCTCAGTCTTGATGCCTGAAGTGCACAGTCCTAACTCTGTGTGTACCTGTCCTTTTCCGGATGTACAAGGCTCTGGAACAGGCAGGATCATTCCCAATTTGCTTAACTAAAACTTCTACAGTGTCTCCTTGCACAGTGCTGATGGCTATGTGCTGATGGAGCTGGAAGAAGGAAGTAAGTTCTCTTAATTTGGTCAGCTTAAGGTCTCAAAATAAGCCTCCAGAAGGAGGTTTATGCTAGAAGCCTTTTACCTCAGCATACAAATCATAAATACATAAATAAATCAGAAATACTCAATCTTGGCATACATCATAAGTACTCAATCTTAACAATTGAGTGGATGACCACCCAAAAAACCTGTCCCTTTCTCCTGGCTTCTCATCCAGTCTGTTTTCAGTTTACACCATTACTGAAATCTTGGGATACAAACACAGCCAGCCCTGAATAGCCATCCTTGGTCTATTTGGGATAGAAAGGGGTGAAGCGGTAGCACAACAGCCACCAGCTGCAAGCAGGGATTCAACACTGGACTTAGCCAAATAAGGGCAGGGAGACCTCCTTCCCCAAGCAATGAGAAATATCTACACCATACACCAATAGGAGAGCAGGAGTTGTGTACTTTATCACAGAATAGCTCGGAGCACATCCAACTCCCTCGTGCAAAAGCTTAGGTAGGAACAGGCAGCAGACACATGAAAGCAGACAACTAATAAAATAGGCTGTTACTTCCCAAACATGACAAGATGTTTTGAAGTCCGGGGTGGTTCCCTCAGCAGCCTTTGATCTTCTTGTACTTCACCTGTAGTTGTATCAGGCCCTACACTTACCTGAAAGAACCAACTATACTCAGTTGGGAGCAGAAATTCCAGAGGCTGCAAAGCAAATGTCTGCTTTACTTCTTCATTGATAAGCTGTGTTACAAAGTAAAAGGGACAACACTTGATGAGGTGTTCAGTCCCTGTGGGCTGCTTTCCTTTGACTAGGAATGTCTCTGATTCTGTGCATGAAAGCTTTTGTATGACCACATCCATTTTAGTAGTACCTTGATGAGAATTAGTAGTACCTTGATGAGAAACTTAATCTGACAAGATAGGGAAGGTGACGTGCTGGATATAAGCTTAAATGCTTTAGTCATTTCATCTTTCCAAATTCCAAATTTCCAAAGAGCAGGAACTTTGCTGCACAGGGTAGGAACCTGACTAATACAAGGACCATTATGAACTAGCCTGCAGAGATGCACCCATAACAGGCATTTGCAGTCATTGCAAATGAAGGCCTTTAATGGCCCAGTTTGCTCTCTACTGCTTTTACACTATAATACAAACACTCAGATGCTGTGTCTACAAACCTTACTTGCAGCTGTCAGTACCACAGAAGGCATGTAAATCATGGTGAGCCTCGAGCCTGCACAACAGTCCCAGAGACTGAAGCTCTCGCTGCCGAAATTTGTAACAGATTCTCTCCCATCAAGGACTACCTAAGCTTCTACTCGTATAGACTCCTGTATTGATGGATACAGTTCCAAAAAAGTAGCTAATTATGATGAACAAGTTTTTACAAAAGCTAATACACAGCTTAAACTTCTATGACAATGTACATAATCGTCATGAGATGGCACATAAAAAAATCACAGCAGATCCTATGCTTCCACAATGAACTAGCCGGTAAGAAAGTTAAAGAAACCCCCACAGAGAAGTTTAAAAGCCTTAATTTAGTTATTTTTATTACACACCAGTTTCAGTAGAGGCATATCCAATATTGCAATTACAGAAGGCAGAAACCAAACCATATTCAATCCATTTCCTCTTCATGCATTTTTGAGATCCTAAGATTTCATGCATCATTTTGGTTGGAACTTACCTCAGAATAGAAAATGTCACTTTGAAACAAAATCCTTCCACACACATGACAAGAACGGGGCAAAAGACAGCAGCAGCTTTGAGGGAAAATCTTCGCGTCACCTCCACTTCGTTTGAGAATGACGGTCTTGCAGCACTTACAGTAAAACATTTTAAACCACATTTTTATAAGGAAGTGCACCTCAAAAACTGCTTGTTACACACCAAGGATTTTCACATCCACTATACCAGCAAATCATTTGACTTCTCTACTGTTGTCCAAAAAGGACAACAATTAAAAGCATGAACCAAACATCTTCCAGCATCCAGTTAAAACCAAAGATGAAAATCCAGTCAAAGGAAGGAACTTTCACTCTCTGTCTTAAAGGACACTGGAGTAAAGAATATGGGATCTTTTAGGTTGGAAAAGACCACTGAGTCCAACCATTAACATAGCTGTCCTGAGCCCACCACTGAAACCATGTCCCCTAAGCTCCAGATCTACACAACTTTTGAACACATAGATGGATGACAATTACCCCCTTCTTTTGGTCAGCCTGTTCCAAGGCCTGATAGCCCTTGCAACGAAGAATTTTTACCTAATGTCTAACCAAAAATTCCCCTGGTGCAACTCAATGTCATTTATCCTGTCATTTATGAGAAAAGATCAACACCCACCTCAACACAACCTCCTTTCAGGTAGTTGCAGAAAGGTAAGGTGTCCCCTTGGCCTCAGGCCCACAACCACACACAGTATCTGACACACACCCTCACCAGGACCAAGTACGGGTAGATGATCACCTCCCTAGTCCCACTAGCCACACTATTTCTAACACAGGCCAGGATGCCACTGACTTTCTTGGTCACTAGGGCACACTGCTGGCTCATGTTTAGCCAGCTGGTGACCCTTACACCCCCAGATCATTTTTCAGCAGACAGCTTTCCAGTCACTCTTTCTTAAGCCTGTAGCATTGCATGGGGCTGTTTTGGCCCAAGTTCATGACTGGGTACTTGGCCTTCTTGAATCTCTTAGCATTGGCCATGGACCACTGATCCAGCCTACCCTCAAGCAGTTCAGCACTTCTGCCCAACCTGACACCACCTGCAAACTTACTGAGGTTATACTCAATATCTCCATCCAGGTAATCAATAAAGATATTAAACAGGAATGGCCTCAACACTGACCCAAGGGGATACCACTTGTGACCAGTCACCAACTGGATTTGACTCCATTCACCATCACTCCTTAGAATCATAGAATCACAGAATGGTAGGGGTTGGAAGGGACCTCTGTATGCCGTCTAGGTCGCACCCCCTGCAAGAGCAGGTTCTCCTAGAGCTGATCACAAATGAATATGTCCAGGTAGGTTTTGCATCTGAGAGGGAGACTCCACAAACACTCTGGGCAGCCTGTTACTGGGCTCTGTTACTCTCACAGTAGGCAAGTTTTTTCATAGGTGTGTCACTGTGTCACAGGATTCATCAAGTAGGATCTGCCCTTCATGACCAGGTGTGGTTTTCTCCTGTAAACAGTGCACAACAGCACTCAAGATGACCTACTCCATAACATTCCCTGGCATGGAGTTTAGGTTATCTCCCCTTCCAGCCCTTCTGTCACTAATTCCATTATAGTAAAATAACAAGATTATTTTGAAAACCACTTAGAGCTTTATTTGAAAATTAAGAGCTTCAGTAACACCATTTTTTATACAAGATGAATACAATGAAAAATAAACTTCAGAGGTCTCCTAGGCTGTAAACTCATCACCAAATGTACTACACAAAAAAAGATAATTTTGTTCAAAAGTCTCTTTGCACAACACCATCAAGGGATCCTGGAAATCTAGTTTTACTTTATGTGCCCAACCCCTAAATGGCACCCAAAACCTCACTTCCTCAGTAAGCAGAGCCTCACTACAACTGCCTTGTTTTACTTCCAATTTAGGGGAACAGCTGTGCCTAACTTCATGCAAGAAACACATCAAGATCTCCAATAACATCTTCAGTGTGCAATGATCAACTTCTACATCCCTGCTGTTTTAAAAGTTTTTGGGGAATCACAGACCAAGTCACTGCACAAAGCTTTACAAACTGTCAATTTCAAAGAGCTCAGAAAAACTAAAAATCCAAAGCCCTGTAGTTCCTTCTAAATTGCTTTGGTTCTGCAGCTCAGTTTCACAGATTTCGGGATCAGTATTTTAACATGAAAATCCCACATAAACTAACAGTATTAACAGCATCCAGAGGGGGCAAAAAGTCTACATGGTCCTGTAATTTTTTTATCATTCTTACCACAGGATCAGGAGAAAGTAAGACCCCTCTCAAAAAAATTTAAAATTTTTACTTTTGCTTGAAATCAAGTGTCTCAAATAGAAAATCTATTTTGAGAACTAATCTTCCCATTGCACAGAGAGTTCTTCAGACTGTTGCAGGGAGGCAGTCACTGTAAGACTGGCTTCAGGCCACTCTTGTTGGCAGCAAAAGATAATTTGTCTTGTTATGGTAGCTGAGTAGCAGGCAGAAGTAAAATACCACTCCAACTGCGAAGGTAACTGCCACCATAATTTTAACCCTTGCTGTTCTCTGCATCCCACACAGCAAAATGGTTCTGAACTGTGTGATGTCTTGCACTCACGTTATACTTTGTGGAAGACTGCAGGGGTCTGTTTTCTGCTCTCTGCTAGGCTTGCTTCTCACTTTCTGACTCCTAGGGTCATCGGTCTGACTTGATTTATTGTGCCCATTCATTTAGGTGCATCAAGTGTAAAAGGAAGCTAATTCAGTACCCCCAGATAGCCTGCAATTTTAAGTCTTCCCTAGAAATTGGAAAATTTTCCTGGAAACTCCACATTGCCTTCAGGCTTTCTGCAATTTTCTTTCATCCCTGAAATACACAATTCCCCTCTATGGCCACTCTGCTCTGCTATACCAATGTAAACAAGACCCCCGTGACAGAACAATCAAGTTTTTCCAGTGAAACCATAGCACAGCACCATACCGTGTCATCTTTGATCCTTTTAGTAGTTACAGCAGCATTTAGAGACCAAAGCTGCACACATATTACTGCTCAAAACCTTGCTCACAGGTCCTCCACAACACTGAGAATCCTGGCATTATAGTCAGAGATACTGAATATACAAAACCACAGAAACTCTGGCAGTAGTTTCTGTGAATTTCTAGCTACATAAATTTGGTTTAGTTCTCCTAAGAGGCTGATGAGTCACTCACTGGCATTGAACAGTTTTGCCATAGCCACCTCTTCCAGCATCATAGTCTTGCCGATATTCATCTCGCACCTTACAGAGGAGAAAAAAAAAGGGAAGTCCAGTAAAGACAATTTCTCATAAACTATCACAGCATAAGAATATATTCAAACTGACAAAACAGGAGCCCAGAGCACAGCATAAGCTACATTCCTTCCTAATAAAGTTCCAAGAGAGTCTTTAACCAAGACAGCCAAAGCGAGGATGGCTAGCCTCATGCTACAGCAGTAAAACCGCCTGTTCCACTCCAGGTAAGCAAAGTCCTGCCCGTTGTGTTCTTGACAGCCTTACATTTTGCAGGGTTATTTATAAACATTACAACCCCAAGCAGAAAAGAACTCTCTGAAAATACCTTCAGAGAAATATGTTATAAAGTTACTTATTACAGTGGGTAACGTTAATGTTTTACAAACTACACAAATTACTGTTCATGATAACATTACATGCAATTTGTTATTTCTTAAGTTGGACTGAGCGTGTTCATTCAAAAAGAATTTAGCGAAGTGCTAAGCCCTTTAAAAACTAAACCATACAACAACCTACCTGACCCCCTGATCTTCCACGACCATACTGTCTGCCCTCTTTAAATCCTGCATCCCAGTCTGTCCTTATGATCCTATCATCAAGTCTGGTTCCATTGATGTACCGCATTGCATTTTCAGCATCTCCTCTTGCATAGTACCTTAGGTACAGGTTAATGAAAAAGAAAGGGCTTCTCGTTTTCAATACCAAATGGACTATAAAACCCAACTACTTGCTTGAATCAAGCTGCTGCTCAGTGAGTTAGAAGGAACCACTTTTATAAAGCTATGTGGGATGAGAAAACTGCAGGTGAAACAGAGCAACGTGAAGGAATTCAAGCATATTAAAACGTGTATACTGAACAATGTTCTTTAACCATGGTCACTCTTGGGAGCATAAAGCTCCACTACTAAAGAGAGAATGAGGAACCCCACGCATGCTATGTCTACATTGCAAATTTTCTCCACTTTGGTGAGTTCACCTGTATCATCTTCAAAGAGACTATAATGGACTGAAGGCCGCACATGGCAGGGTTATAAGAAACAAGCAGAAAATGTATGCACGTGCTTGTATGAAAATAAACAGCTCTGTATTCAAGCACTCAGAAAATGCTTCGACTGCACAGGCCAACTACCTGAAATGTGTCCTGCCAAAGCATCAGAGTGAAAGCAACTCAACCTCCCCACACTCCTCCCGACATTCAGCCTGGCTTTTCCCATTCTCGCCCAAGACACTTCAGCAACCTTACAACTACTCCTCGAATGAGTTTCCCGTGCCCCAGCGCCCGCCCTTCGCTTCACTCCACCCTGCCCGCTTCTGCCCCCCGCAGCCAGGCCGGCGGAAGGATACTCCACGAAGCAGAAACCGCACGCGGTTTTCTTCACTTTGTCCAGCCCCATGATGACCTTCTTGATGTCGCCGCTCTTGCCGAACAGCTCGTGGATCTGCTCCTCGGAGGTGTAGAAGGAAAGGTTGCCCACGTACAGCGTGCAGCTCTTCCTCAGCAGCCGTTCCTGGTCGTAGCGCGTCCCCTGAGCCGCAACGACAGCGTTACCCGCCGCGGGAGGGCCACCGGGCCTAGTCCAGCCGAACCGCGCGGCCCCAGCCCCCGGCAGCGCCCGCTCACCCTGAAGTGCTGATCCCGATACTGGCTGAGCTCAGCATAGGAGTCGCTGCGCAGGATGCTTAGGGTTCCCCAGGAGCACATAGCGGCGCGACTGGCCACACCGCCCGCTCCCGCCGGCTTCTCTTCACCGGCTGCTGCCGCCGACCTGGCCTGACCCACCCGCGTTCTGGACGCAGCCAATGGCGAGGGGCGCCCTGGCCCCTCGCGAGAGCGAGTGGGGCGCAGCGGGGGCGCTTCTCGCGCGATCTGGCGGCGTAGGCTCTCGCGAGACCGGGCGGAGGATGGTGCTGCGGCGGGTGCTTCTGGCGCTGCTGGCCAACCAGCGGCTGGTGGAGCGGCTGTCTGAGTCGCGGCCCATCCGTGCCGCCGCTCGCCTTGCCGCCTCCGCCATCGCCCGCGGCCAGCTCGGCGCCCAGCGGGCCGCCCGGGACCTGCGCCCCCGCTTTCTGCGCCTGCGCGACGCGTTCCGCGCCGAGCTCAAGGACAGGGACCATAGCAGGTGGCCGTGGCCGCGCTCTCCCAGACGCGGGCAGGGCCGAGGCGGCCGTCCTGGAGCAGAGCCCTGAGGGCCGCGCCGGGCGGTGGGAGCTGCAGCCGGCGCGGGATCCCGCCGAGGAGGAGAAGGAATGAGCCGCGACCGCTTTCCTGCGCCCAGCGCCAGAACCACCGGGTGAACGGGTTGCCGTTCCCGACTCCTGGAGACAGTCGGGCCCTGCTGCCGCGCCCGAGCCGGACTCGGTGCCCAAGCCAGGCGCACCTGCCGCGGAGTACCCCAGCGCTACCCAGGCTGCGGACTTAGGCTGGTTCCAAACAGGGCACGGCCCCCAGCCATGTCTGCGCCCAAGCATGGCAAGGGCAAGCATGCTGCATGTGGGCGTGCTGGACTCTCACGTGAAAGTCAGCTTGCACTGTCGCAGGACTCAGTAACAGGCAGAACGCTGACTCACGTTAATCATCATCCACACTACTGTCAAGGTTGTCACTGTAAGTGCTTGATAAGAACCTTTAATTAAAAACAAATGTATTGCTGGCATTACCTTAACAGTTTTTGTCTATACAACAGAAGTATTCTACATTTGATACAACTGTGTTACAAAAAGAGCTCTTAACGATGATGGTAATGGATAACAATTTTACAGGTTTGTAGAAGAGAGTCGATACCTAGGTCGAACAGCACAGCCCAAGTCTCTGGTAGCAGGAAGGGTTTAAGGGGTAAAACCAACAGAGCTATCCCAGCCCTAAAGCTCTAAACGTGGTAGAGGATGTACCTGTTGTCTGTGATGCATGCACTGTGTTGGTTTAGTTAAGTTGCTGTGTCTGACAACACAGGAGACTGAAGTAGTTAACTGTACTTCTAGCACGAGCATGTTTCACTTTCAGTTCAGCTGAGTAGATGCTTAAATGAAGGTAAGGGAAGGTAATTTCCATTCTTTATATCACCCAACCCAGGTGAAAAGAATCTGGCGGATTATCTGAGGTACAGTTCCCAGCGTTGCTAGTAATACTGAACTTCCCACCAGCAAAGACTAGGGTATGCGTGGATGGAAAAACTGCATCTATGGTGTAAATGATAAAGGTCTAGCTGGTGAGACAAAAGCAGTGTATTTTTAACATTAATTAGTATTTTTAGTTCAGGTTTTACCTGGCTCTGTCATGGGTAACCTGTGCAGCAGCAGAGCAGTCATCGTGCCACAGGAATGGTGCTCCATCATATGTCTGACAAGTTTCAGTATCTTATTCCAACATTGCCAGAATTTGTAAGTTTTATGACAGTGGTTTTCAATAAAGAAGTTGTTTAAGAAAGGTGAAGCCACTAAGCAGGACATGGAGTACCAGCTGTGGCACACAGCTGCCCCAGTGCAAGAGCAAAAAGGAAATGAACCTGGAAAACACGTTTGGTTTCATGACACTTTCATAACTACTTCCACTACTTTTGTAAGCCATAAGTACATGCACCCGTAGTCTCTCTACCTCCCTCCAGAACATGCATCTTTAATTTACAGGCTTGTCAATAATGATGGATGAAGGATGAGCAGGATGTATAGACGAGACAAAATGCTTTACAAGAGAGCAAGAGCCATATTTCTTAAAATGTCTAGATCTTACATATAGTTTGAAAGATAGAGGCAAATCCTTCACAGCGGTTTGTCCTAGTTTCCCTTTAGAGCCTGCCATTAATTACAGTTTTAAAAGATGAATAATATCTTGTAACATGTAGTGTTACCTGGATGAAGAACTGCAAAAGCCCTTACTGCCTTGGAGAGCAGAAAAATGCAAGTGTCAGATTCATTACATAGAGAACCTGATCTATAGTGCATGAGGCAAATTTGTATTTCTCTCTGTGTCAGGATGTTTTAGATACAGTTCATGCTGGTAAAACTGAAACTTGTTAGTTGTGTTTATACTACTAAGCATATACGTCATTCTCGGATGAAGCTCATGATTATCTGTACACTGCTTTAAAAGCAGACTGCTCTGCAGTAGAGGACCAGGATGCCATCTGTCATTCTTACTAAGCTGATTAAATGTGGCATGGTTACTGATGGGGAGGGAGCACAGGAGATGAGGCTCTGCCCTTGGACCCTCACACGCTGCCGTGCAGCAGAACTGGTGTTTTCTGGCTGCACAGCTCTTTGAACCAGCTCACCACAGGGCCTGCTGCACACTGTTCTGGTGCTCAAGCCTTGCTGAGGAGTGAAAACAGATACAGGCAGCAGCAGCGCATGAGGGAAGGCCTGCCCCATGTGCAGTAGCTAAACAATAGGCAGGCTTAATACCATCAAAACACAGCACTCTTGAGCTACTGTCTGCAATCGGTGTGTAGTACAGCCACAAGAATGAACTGTGGCAAGAAATACTAAGCAGGCAAAGCTTAGATTTCAAGATTTAGCACGAGTACACTGAAGCGTCTTCCATGTCAGATCCTGTCAGATCAATGCTGGGGATTTTTCAAGACAGACCCACCCAAGACAATATGGTATTGCTGGTGCCTATGTTGTGACTGCAATCTGGTCTAATGGCTTGAGGGAAGGCTCTGAATTTTTAAGAGCATCAAAAAATAAAATCTTATTGAGTCAGATCAGCTCTTACCTAGTCCTATAACTGCTAACAGCTGAGTTGATGGCTATTATCAGTAAAAACCATACAATACACAAACTCTGTTAAGAGATCGTAAGACCTTTCAAAAATAAGTCTAACATGAAAAAATCCAAGCCTGAATTAGTTCTGCTGGGCTCTGATTCCCTCCTCTGTCATCAGGAAAACAATACAAGTTAATATGAAAAACCACATGGGCTAACACAAGTTTTAGACAGGTTCTCTCTAGAACTGGCTACACTGGAGAGCATAAGAACATGAAAAAAGAGAATCCCAATCCTACTGCTGCTATAGGTGGGTCCGTAAAGACTGAGGTTCCTCACCACCTTCAGGCAGTGCCCAAGTGAACTGAAAAAATAAACCACTGTTCTCTGAAAATCTAAGGGCTCTGCTGATCTATGTCTAGCTGAAGGATGTATAGCCCCAACTGACTTCTCCAGTTGGCACTGAACAGCAAGGGTATTTGTGGTGGGTCTTCCATTGATAAGTGTGGAAATACCAGTGTCTCATTCTTGACTGAGACACCACATTTTGTAAGTGTGGCTCTGACTGTGCCAGGGATTATAACAAAAAAATGGCAGCCGCTGCAGGGAAAAGAGTTTGCTCGCTGGTCAACTGTTTGGCAGAGGATTGCATCTTCAGACCCAGCCATATCAATGACTTCTATGTGTGTGTCTACCTTCTTGATATTAAGCAGAGACCTAGGAGGCATGTAGGTGTGAGCAAAGAGTAGGGTATAATGTCTTGGATGGTTTGAGGACTGTGGAGAATGCATGAGTCGCTCCAAGTGAAACAAACATGGTATCAGTCCTCCCTGGTGTAAGCACCCAAACAGCAACGCCCCGAGAACATTGAAAACAATAATGATGTGTTTCCACTTAACAGCTGTATTCTGTGATGTGCTGAACAGGACTAATGGCAAGATGAGAGGAATGAGAAAGCGTGGTTCTTGGTGACTGAATAAGGAAAGAAATGCCAAAGGAAAAAAGTAAAACAGCAGTAATGTTGAGTTGCCTTCAGAAGGCACTAATAGCCCAGCTGACCTGGAGTAGTATGATCTGACCCACAGTAATTGATGGATATACTTCTTCAACATCTTAACACCAGCACCAATGGCCAGGATATGCAAGACCCCAAAAAGCATTATTCCATTAATTGTGAAATGTGTAACTCGTGGGTGACTCCCATGCAGTGCAAGATTACGAGGATTAAGGTTATAGTTGAGAAAATTCAGAGGAGTTACTATAATTTTCTTGTTTAATTGGCCTATCACATCAAATATGCTGTTCTTTTTAATGCTATAGAGGTTGTCTAAACCCACAGAGGTAAAATAGAAGGTGTCAGCTGTTATAAAAACAATGGCAGTAAAACATGCACTTGAGATGAGCTTCAGACAGTGGTTGATGACAGTTTTAATGCTCTTCTGAGAGCCAACAATTAAACCTGCCCAGTAAAGAAGGGGCATTAGAGCAAATGCCAGAAAGGTTGGCCTGTTGAAAAACCCAGTGGTCGTTACAACACCTATGAGAGGGCTGCTTGCTGGGTCTGCTGAGCTGCCACTAGACTTTCTTGGGGAAACTAGTAACATCAGAATTGCAAAGAGAAGTCCTTCAAGCGTGTTGGTAAACGTTCTCGTATAAAATACCAGAGTGACATACGATCCAGCAAGAAGCACCAGTGCTTTCCATGGGTCTGCTCCCCAGAATGGAGCTAACCGATAGACACTATAGTCAAGTATGAAAGAAAAGATGGTAAATACAAGGCGAGGTGACACCAGAAGGGTGTAGCTGTTGATGCAACTTGAACATACGTCCAGCTGCTGCAAAGATCTGATCACCCAGTAGGTAACTCCAGATGTCATTAACGGGAAAACAACTGTTCTGCAAGGAGAGCTGGAAAGGAACTCCCAAGGATAATAGACCTGTAGGTTTAAAACATCTCCTACAAAGGAAGAAGAGAAAGCCCAAAAGCAAAAGGCCTCCATACATACCGTGCTTGTTCAGCAGCTCAGCATTACACACACACCAGGCATCCCGACGCACTGCAGGCTCTCTGCTGTTGAGGCTGGTGTCAACCTTGGCATTTTTAGGACAAAGCTTCAAGAAAAACAAGAAGCCCGCTGTGGTGACGCGGCCCCGGGCGCCTCTCGCCGTGCCCCACACACAACGGAACCGGCCCCTAGCACCGCCGCTCTGCGAGGGGGAACCCGCACGCACCGCTCCCGCCGCTGCCCCCTGGCCTCACCTGCCATGACCTCTGGCGCCTGGAAGAATTCGTCGGGGTGCAGGTACCCGGCCTGCGGCAGGAGGCACCAGCCCACCCGCAGCGCTGCCAGCAGCGCCCACAGCCCCACAGCCCGCATGGCCCCGCGCCTGGCACCGCCGCCGCGCACCTCCAGGGGGCGCCCAAGGGCCGTCCCAGGCGCCGCAGCCGCAACCCAGCGCGCAAGCGCATCCCACCCCAGTATCTGCCAGCGGCGCGCGAAGATCGGCAAGCTCCGGGAACTGCGGGGGGAACTGCGGGGGTAACCGCGGTCCTGGAGCTACGGCACCGCCTCAGTGCTCCCGCAGCCAAGATGCAACTCAGGGTGCGGTTCTGCCCCTTCCCCTCTTCAGCTCTGGTGTCCCTGGGGCAGAGGAGGCAAACGCTGATCTCCCAGAAAACTAAAATCAGGGCTGAAAGCTAGAGCCAGGTTTGGTCTCCACTATACAAGAACAGATATGGAAAGGGTCCATAGAAGGGCCACGGGGATGATCAGAGGAAATGCTGAGAAAGTTGGCTATGTTCAGCCTTGAGGCAGAGAAGGCTCCAGGTGGGGCCTTATCAGCACATCCCATTACCTAAAGGGTAGCTACGAAGAAGACTGTGACTCTCTTTTTATAAAGGAATCACATGAAAGAGACAGGGGGTGGCAGGTATAAGTTACTCCTGGGGAGATTCCAATTGGAGTCCAGAACACATTTCTTCACCTTCAGAACAACTGGAATAATCTCCCAAGGGAAGTGGTTGATCGCCCTACACTGGACAGTTTTAAGACCCAGCTTGGCAGGCTGCTGGGACATCTAACTTAAAGTATATTTTGGCTTGATAGGTTCAGCTAGATTATCCTTGAGGTCTGTTCCACCTTGGTATTCTGTGAATTAATCTATGAATCTAGTCACTTAGCGATCAGTCTGGATATCTTGTAATCACTTCTCATGTTTATTTGTTATTTTGTCTCATTGACATTATTATTATCATCTGTTTTTACCAGTGTTTTATTATGCTGGATTGTTGCTTCATCCCAGGATCACAAGGCAGCAGCTGTTGTCAGGAGGATGCTGCCTGCCAGCAGCAGAGCAGCGTTTGTTACTGCAGCTATGGATAAAAATAAAACTCAATGCTACAAGCCACCATATACAGGAATAGTTAATCAGAAGTGACCCGATTTCTTTTTGTTAACAGCAAATACAAGTTTCATGCACTGGCACTCAACCCCATGTGGAAAGACAGACAACCTTCTTGATGGAGATTGCATCAAATCAAAGATCACAGTGCAGATCACATCTCTCTCAAGCAGTGAGAGTACTGGTGGTGGGTAATCAACAAGCTATGTAGGACTGCAGCCTGGATTGCAACCTGAATACATGTCATTGTTAGATTTGGAAGGCATAGACTTTAGGCCTTGGGAAAGGGGAACATGAGCAAGAGTGTTGTGAGAATGGAATCTGGCCTACAAGGACAGAACCAGGCGAGCAAAGTAGATACATTTTGAAAGCAAGCTATAGTATGAACTTCTGTTGGCTATTGTACTAACCGCCTGTAGAGAAAAAAAAATGAGAACTAACCAATCATGTAACTTCCAAATGAAGTAAGCCAAAGATGACTGGTAGAACACAGTTGGTGAAGAAGGTATGTAACCCAACCATTTTGTACAATAAACGTCTTCTGGCTTAATGATGTCTGGTTTCTGCGCATTAGCTGATCGTACCTGTCTCGGACCCCATTGCAACAAAGCTCAGCAAATGCTTCGTTCTTTCCTCTGTCAACAGGTGGTCACTCCTTTCTCTCTCTCTCTCTGACCTTCTTTTTCATCCCATGGAAATTATCCCTATCTACTGGAAGGTGGAGGAACCTTGTCTGTGGCAGACGCTGTATTCTGGACTGCAGGCCATCTCTCTGTCCATAGACTGTCCATCTTCTGAGCACTTACCTCGTCTGGCAGCAGAGCTCAGGAGAAACCATTGTCCCATCAAGGGTAGGATTTAACTAGCCAGGAAGCCAGAGAGGATTCACTAGACAAAAGTTTTGATCCTGCCTTCCAAGATGCAGAAATTCTTCTACAGGTCAGAAACCCATTACCCATCTAACAGCACCCAGGAATCCTCCAGCCCAGGGTGGTTCAACATCAGCAACAATGGTAACGATGCTTCAGTTTTGGACTGATCTTGTAAACCACAATGACACTGTATTGCTGGCTTCTGCCCCACATTTCACATCATCCACATGGACAGGAACAGCTTCCAGGCCCACCCCACTCCCCTGATGAGCTGTTAACACTTGGCCTGCAAAGAGGCAGGAAGAGGCATTCAATTGTTAGCACAGCATATTATCCAAACAGCAGCTTATCTAAAGAAAAGGTGGTTAAGGCAGAGGAGGCCTGGTAAGTTTCCTTTTGGACGGTGTTAGTCCAAGCCTTGTATCTGACATAAAATAAGAAGGGGAACAGTAGTCATGAGTAGGTACTGTCTTATCTTATTACCTGCCCCAGAGCACTGTGGTGTTTGCATTCCTTCAAGGGATTCAATATATTCGTTCCCCAGCCACTCTGCATATGTCCTCCTCTCTTCTACTGGCACAATCTCAACAGCAGAATCCTTAAAGATCAAGTTTTTTCCTTGAAAAGTTGAAGAATCAAACATTTTGAATCCATTTCCATTGCTGGTATTTCCAAAGTACATCTGAAAACAAAGCAACATTTCCAGTATTTTGCAAAGTGGAGAGCCACGTTTACCTCACACAACATGAAAGACAACAGGCACTGCTTTGTAGATGAAAAGTTCATGCACAATTGCAGAATCTTTTATGTGACTGCTTTTAGATGCTCCAGTAGATCAGATACAGAATTCTGCCAGTGGCAATTACAACAGCAGCATTTGTCATTTTGTTTTTTTCAGGAAAGAGCTGTGTTTTCCTCAACAATCTTCTATTTAAATATTGTTGTGTAATACAGCATTTGGCTGTGCAGAACTGACTGAAGCTCAGCATGGAGACATTCAGTACTGGTTTTAAACTAGTGAAGTGTGGTACTGACAGGAACCTGCCTGTGGCAGGCTACCATGGTCTGCCTGGATGGTTTACTGTGTACATGGCTGCTACACAGATACATCCTGTGGCATCCTGTTGCATTCCTGGAAGAATTCCAGGAGGCAAAAGTGTTAGCAGGTACTCTATTTGCTAGTAGACTTCAGTCATGCAGTCTGGGAAAACACCTTCATCTCCAGGAAGATGACTACTGAAACCAGTGGCTGATCAAAAAGCTGAAACAAACCCTTGTGCACCAGAGTGGTTTTTCTGGAAGAATTTACACAGATTGTAGTTTCCCTTCTCCATCTATCTTCAAGAACAGGGCTATGCACAGTGCACATGCTGCCAGTCCCATCACACAGGGAACACAATATGGCAGTATGGTCCTGTTGTCTTTTGCCTTGGTCTGTGTTAGAACATACATAACTCCCCTAAAAAATGAACGGAGTACTGATACCTGGGCTTTGTCCAGCAGTCCGTACAGAGCAAAAACATTGGTATCTGGGTGAACCATAATGGCCTGAGCTGGCACCTGAGCCAGGTGGCACTCAGCAAACTGTGTGACTTCAGCACGGGCACCATTCAGACACAGCAACTGGAAATCACTGGAATTCAAGTTCTGGGCCCAACTATCAGTATTTTTGCCTGAAAAAGAAAAAAATTGGTCACTGTGGTTCACTGAATACTTCAGAGCAAAGCAAAAAGGTTCGAGGAAAACAATGGATTTACAGTAAACACATGAAAGTAAAACTAAGTACCATCTGTATTTTCAAACACAGTTGAGTGCTTGACAAAGGCCACATCCCCAGAGTCCTCTGCCAGACACCTTTGGGAAAAGAAAGACAAAAATTTATTTCAAAGCATCATTACGTGAACAACATTTTTCTAGTAATTGATAGGTTTGTAATTCAACACAGATTCCTGCAAATGCATGCACTGGACTCTAAATAAACCCCTTCTTTCTCAAAGGGGGAAGAGGGTCTTTGCCCTGATTGATGGGGCTGTAAACTAAACTTGAGGAGGGAGGGCAGTAACATCAGGGTTGTCTGGGACAAGCTGGGCAATGACATGCTGTGGTTGGAGGGAACAAGTGTTGATAGTAAGAGCCCTCAGCCTGTTGCCCTGAGGCACACTGCAACACAGTGCTGTCCCTTTAAGAAGGTGAAAGAGCCTGCAGCCCAGCTGAAACGCTTCTACACAAACACATACCATGGGCAGGAAACAGCAGCAAACAGGAGGAGCTGGAAGCTGCTGTGCTGCTAGACACCTATGACGTATTTGCCATCACTAAAACTTGACGGGATGAAACCTGACTGCAGTGTGGCTGTCACCGGCTGGAGGTTGACTGCAAGATGTAGCACAGCAGAGCAGCTGCAAACAACTAAATAGATTTCCAAAAACTAAGCCTAGTGCTTCAGTATTTACCAGGCAGCTGCTGTTAAAAGTCTCCTCCCCTGAAGGAAAAAGACAGCTCACTACTAGCTCTGTTAAACGCACCAGTATCTTCAGAAATGAAGTGCTACTTCAGTATCTGTGTCTGCACACAAAGTATTTGTGCCATATAATTTTTGCATTGCACCTTGAACCAATCTCATTTTTAAGAGGATTTGCTAATTCAACATTGACCACAGTGGTTTGTACTGTTCAGAAGCCTATTCTCACTGCAGCCACCCGTGAGTAAGGAGAATGAAGACCTACTCCTGGCTCCCCTTTACTCGCCTGCCACACTGAGCATGGACTCACTCATGCCTGCTTCCCTGCTCAATCTCTTTAGATATGACTGGGCCCTTAAGGGTGGCAGACTGCCACACCAGATTAAAGCAAGACTGAGACTGATGACAGTCCAATCGGTCCTCTCTAGGTGGGTGTCTGTTGCTCTGTAAGCAGGGACATTGCTTTGGCTGATAGTCATCTGGTTGGCTGGGGGCCAGGACACTGTCAAAAGGCTTTGACATGATCTAATGTAATGCTTTATGTAATAGCTGTTTTGCTGAAGACCATCTAGGGACATTTATGGGACATGCCATCGGACTGCAGCAATAACTGGTTTTTTGCTGACTGGGATGGAAAACAGCTCCTCCTTGTGTTTTGACAAGCTGATAGTCTAAATACAACCCATGTATTCATTACCTGAAGGCTCCACTGTAGCTGTAATAGCGTTCTTGGGTACTTGCACTGCATTTATTGTTTCCATTCTCATCTCCAATACACAGTTGACAGAGTTTTGTTGGGTAATTGTCCTGTGTAGCTGAAGGCACGCAGCTGGCCGAGAAGAACTCACTCACAGCTGGAGAAAGAAAGAGCTGTCAGTGAGTCAAAAGCAGGAGCTCTTAACAAGAACTGTAGGGACACTGCTATCAAGTTATAACCAATGCAGGTTTCAGAGGAACACTAGAAACACATGTTACAGCTGCCTTACTGGAATTTGTGGACTATAACTTTGCGCAATGAAACCAAAGACTGTCCTGGGAGATAGAAAGTAGTCAAAGAAAATTTCAGTCTGGAGTGCTGTGGTCATGGATCTTTCACTTGTGCCACACTGCTCCATTACTAAATATGGTTTAAACACAGTAAAAATCAGGACATTTACTGCAGTGACATCCCAAACCTGGAAGTACCACCTAGAGAGGATACGTCTATGCGAGGTTCTGTGACTACCGTGTTACTCGTATCTGCAGGTCGATATCCTCAAGCAAGAACTGAGACAGCCAGATGTGAAAGCAGGTTTTTCAATACCACAGTTGATTAAGTACAAAAAAGCAACTGACTTTTCAAAAACATTTCTGGGAACTGGAATAAACTTCTGCAGTTTAATACGCCAGAGACCACAGCTGTCACTGACATGGATCTGGGCAGGCTGCAGAAACAGGAGCCTCAAAGTTCAACCAAGGCAAATGCATAATCCTGCTTTTAGGATGGACTAAGGACCATGAAATGCTGGGAACTGACAGGCTGTAAACAGCTTCGTAAAGAAAGGACCTCAGGATCCTGGTGGACAAGTCAGCAGCATGGTTTTGTGTCTGTGAAGGCTAATGACATACTGGGTAGTGTTAATGGAGCAGCCAGGGGAAGTGATTATTCTCCTCTGAGATCTGTGCCAAGTTTGGAGCTCTCAGCATTACAAAGACATTCTAGAGCAAATACAGTGGAAGGCAAATAGGATGCTCAGAGGGCTGGAGACATACCAGGCTGAGAGCTGGGTTGGGTCAGTCTGTAGATAAGACAACTCACAGTGTACTGTTGTCTTCATTTAGTGGGTTTTTCAAGAAAACAGAGCCATATCCTTTTCAGAGATTCAACGATGAGAAGCAAAAGATCAAAGTTACAAGAAGGAAAGTTCTGACCAGAACGAGAAACAAATTCCTTATACCAAAAATGGTCAAGCACTAGGACACCAAGACTGTCATCTCCATCCTAGGAGCTACTCAGAACATGCCTGCACATGGTTCTGAGCAATCTGATCTACTGCATCTGCTTTGAGCAGTTAGTTGGCCCAGATGACCTCTGATGGTCCTTTTCAACTTACATTAGCCAACAGTTTTGTGATACAGAGGAAAAGGAATACTGTCACATTGACTTAAAATTCTCAGTATTTTCTCTCCCTTAGTCTATTCAGTGGCAAACTTAACTTTCAGATTGTTACATTAAAGCCACCACACCACTTCAAAACCAGATAAACTTCATATAGAGCTATGAAGTATCTAAATTACTTTCCTAGTGGAAGTATATAGCATGTGTCATATGCAGTGCTGTTATCTTACCTTCAGGAATATTACAGTCTCTGGTCTTAATTATGCCCCTCTTAATTAGCATACCAATGGGAATATTCCATCCAGCATTTCTGCCCAGTCCTGTGTGACAGGACTTCTTCCCTTTCAGGTCATTGATGGTGAATGCATTGGACTGGTTTTGTTTCACCAATGCCACGGCATAGTATGCATTGCTGCTGTCATCAGCTTGCAGGAAAAAAAAAACAAAGGAAAATGTATTACAGCTTCCCTTAAGCATTTCCACTGCCTAATCATAGAATTGTAGAATGGTGGGGAGTTGGAAGGGACCTCCAGAGATTATCTAGTCTTATCCCCAGTGCACAACAGGTTCTCCTAGAGCACGTCTAGGTCATTAGTGACTTCAAAAATTGCTTTAAGAAGCTATTCTTATGGGAAAACTCAAACCTGTGCTAAAATTTGTGTGAGTTTTGCAGCATACTGGAATTCTGCCCTAGTCATACAATGTCCCCAAGTTGTCTTCTCACCAGTCACACTGACATTAGAATACACTGCATCATTTCAGTGTTTTTGCTAACATTAGAAGTATTCAGATTTGGTGAAGATCATGTTTTTCCATTGGAAATATTTTTTTGTGGAACTGAAATACAAATAAAGAGGTGCAACACTCAAAATTGCCAAATCCCACAGCAGGACAGATAAAAGTTGCCACAAACTCCTGTAGGAACCCATCCCATACTTGTTTTCTCCTCTGTTTGTGACTCAAGGATAATAATTCTCATTTCCTTTGAAAACAGCTTTCCTGGCAGGGCTAGGGAACAAAGGCTGTTCTTTAGAGCTGTTTTCAAACAACCTGGAAAAATAAGGTCTATATTTGTTTCCTGACCGTCTTACCAGAGTAACTTTCTCCAGCCGCTGGTACCAGGCCGTATGTCTTCCCAGCTGTGTAAATATCAGCTCCACCTAGAACTACAGCATCGATTTCCTTCTTCTAAAAAATCAAACAGTATTTTTTCAGTTAAAAAAACCCCCCAGCAGATACCTTTCCTGCTACAGTGATGACACCTCCAGCATCACACTTGTGGCATTTTAACAGGCACGTCTGACAGTAAAAGAGCAATACACTGCTAATGAAAACCCCCAAAAGCTACATAATGTCTCACCAGTGACACTGGGACAGGAGATTTCACACATATGGGACTGAGCTAGATGGGCAACAATCAACAATGCCCTTGTCACAACTGAAGATCATCAGGGTTCAGGCCCATCCATACCAAGTGAGCTTGTATCTTGCGAGATACTGGTCACCTAAAAGTGCCCACATCTCTGATCCTGCCTAACCAGCAGAGAGCAGCCTGTGTTAATGCAGCTAACTGTTGCAGCCTACCTGGATCAACTCCATGCATTGCTCCTTTGTCTCTGCTGAAATACATTGAATTTCTGGTGTCAAATTCTTCTTCTTAAAGGCAACAGCCATTTCACCACATTTCCAAATCTCCTCAGTGGATACAACACACCAGTTCAGGCTTTCTGGCAATGCTGCACGAAATTGGAGAGCTAGTCACAGAGTTCATCTTGTAATAATAGCCAAGGAGGAAGACACTGCCTACAGTCATGTACGCACTACACACATTATTAGATGCACTTAATTCTGTGTTACTATCTCTCCAGCTCCCTTATGTAGTGGCACATTTCCACTGCAAACCCATCTGTAGCAAAGGAACAAGAACTGCTATGACTGCTGACCATCGAGTGCAGCCATTATGTATTAGCTGAACACAGCAAACATCCACCCTGAACACCATCCTCCTCAGCTGGAAGGCTGAGGGGCTTTGCCACAGCACACAGCACGTCTGGGAGGCTCGCGTGCCATTTACACAGCAGCACATTATTATTCCTCTTGTTAGCAGGTAGAACACAGAGCACCAGATATCAGTGGGAGCTTCCAAGATTAACACCCCACACACAACAGAAAGTGCAGCAAATGTCCGCACCTTGTGACACAAAGTGGGTCAATTTGCAGCGTGAGACTGTTCCTAAATCAAAAAGTGACCGTCCTCCACGCTTAAAGGCTGGACTGTCATGTTGCTGTTAACCCTCAGAGTCAGAAGACAATAAAGCAGAATAACAATGGTCTTTTAATGGTTACTTCTGTTCATGGTTTTGAATAGGAATGTAAAGACAACTTACTGTTGGGGTCGCAGCTCAAGGCTTGAATGGCACGAAGATACTCATCACCCAGCCAAGCCTCATAATTCTGGGCTGTGATTGCAACAAGCTCTGTGGTGGAATCCCTGAACAGAAGATTCTGGGCACCATAGGCTTTGGAGTTAAACATCTGAAACTTGGAGCTTACCCCATTAAATCTTTGCTGTAACATTGAAGAAAGGAAAAAAAAAAAGCACCTGTGACTTATCCCTCTACCTGGGATGTCTGACATCCCCTACCCCTTCAAACCCCACAAAGCTGAAGGTGTCCTGTTTTTGTTCCATCTAGATGGGTGGGAGAAACTCTGAATTGCAACACAGTGATGAAAATCAATGTCCTACTTGTCCCTGGTTGAGGAGCTGGAAGACAACTGTCCCATCTGTGTCAGGCCGCACAACCACGGCACGAGCAGGGATTCGGGCCAGGTGGCAGGTTCTCCACTCTGTCACATCTGCTGTTTTGCCATTGCGGCACAGAAGCTGAAAGTCCTGTGAGCGAAGCCGCTGGGCCCACGAAGAAAGGCTTCGTCCTGAAATTGGACATCAAGGTGGGGCTGATGCTTCTGGCTCCGCATCTGCTCTAGACGTCACAGGCACGTGTGGAGCAGAACACATCTCCTGAGCATCCTTGAACTACTCCTGACTGCACAATGTATCCCTTCAGTCTATGGCCCTTTAGTCTGGTAGCTCTGAGAAGACAACAAATAGCTTAACACTTGTGAGACTCCACTGAACTGTACTGGGGGGTCTGCAGTAGTATCAACAGCATCCACAAGTCTAGGATCAGTGCAACATGTGAACGATGATGGTCAGTCAGGTCCGTGATATTAAAGCAACATTATGCTCAAGGTAGCTTCCATAAAACAATGGATAGGACAGGCCACATCTTGTTAACTTTCTGCTGGTCTCTGCGGAAACACCTGGGTAGGCAGGAGCAATGTAACAGCTCATGTCTGTATGAAACTAAAGCTGAGTGCTGTTTAAGCTCTCTTTGAAGAACAAATTTTAAGATTCCACCTCTAACCTTTATCAAAACTAAAAAGCATTTAAAAATACATATATAAAATTGCATGGACTTCTCTCTCCTGAAGCATATTTCTGTGACTACCTCTCTTCTTGCGGTTAGAACACATTTGGCTGATTTCTCAAATCAAAATAAACAGATCACATTATACTGTTATTACAGACACTACACTTTAGACTGCACCTCCTATTCCACAAGCCTCTGGATTACTCACCATCTGTATTTTCAGGCACTGTGCTGTGCTTCACAAAAGCGACTTCTCCAGCACCTTCAGCCAAGCACCTAATAAATATAAATGCAGAGGTGCATTACAAAGCTCAGCTCCCATGCACTGGACACAGCTGGCTGACAGCCAGAGGGCTGTGTGCTAGGTTCCATCAGCCACAGACTGACCCATTTCCTTGTGCTGAGAGTTTTGCTCAAGGCAGAGACTAGTGGCTGTTAGAGCATGAAGTAAACCATCACTGTCATTTGGTGAACATGGACAACATGTTCAGTGCCGGCTGGGACAAACTCTATGACCTTCTTTGTCCAGGACTGTTCTGTAATGCAGCTGCACAATCCTTTGGGGAACACAAAGAGAGGAACAAAAGCTTCACAGGAGCAAATTCTGCCCCTGCTCAGTCAATGCTATTGTGCAGGAGCTGAGAGCTGCAATGCAGCTCACAGACAGGAAGGAAAAATAACGGAAAGATCTGCGTGCCATAACGGAGGGCAGAGCCACTCAGTCATTCAGTGCAAATAAGGGGGGGAATGACTGAAATAGGATGGCAGTTCAAAGTCTCAGACTCCAAGGGTCATCGCGTTTTACTGGGAAAGATACAGCCTGTGGAAACAACACTCAGACCTTGCATCAAGAGCTGCTGGAGAAAGCAAACAGCAATGGGATTTCCTGCCCAGTATAGAGTCCTAAATACCCATTTGGTTTTCCTATCTGGAGTAGCAGGCTTAGAATTACTCTTGTTCACTCCCTAGGTTTAAAGCATGGCTGTCCTAGCACAAGGGCAGAATTTCTAACAAGATCAGCTGGGAGTTCTCTGGCTTCAGTTTCCTGTCTGCGAGGTCTGGAGATGATGGCCATGGAGAAAGCAGAGCACTAAGAACCTTGGCAGAGCCATGAAATTACCTGAAAGCCCCACTGTAGTCATAGTATTGCTCTTGGGAGTTTCGCTGGCATTTGTTCTGCCCAGTCAAATCCCCTTTGCAGAGCTGACACAGGGATTTGGGATAGTTGATGCTATTTGCTCCAGGAACACAGCTTGCATTGAAATAGTCACTTACAGCTACACAAGAAATCAAAATGAGGAACTTTTAGCAATAAATACGTAACAGCTCACAAACTCATCATAACATCTACACAGCCCATCCCTAAAAACATTCAGCAATTTTGTCCTTAAAATGTTTCCAAATTTTGAAAAAACAAACATTCAGTCTCCATCAAAGCTGTGCTGGGTCTACTCCATCTTGCAAGGAGTGAAGTCAAGGAATAAAAAAGCTAGAACCACACCTTTCTGTCCACACACAGAGTCCTAACACCATATGAAAAGACATGGCTGAGAAACAGATATTTGCAGTTCTTACCTTTTGGAAGGTCACATCCCATTGCTGCCAGGCGCCCGCTGTCGATTAGATAACCCACTGGCACATCCCAGCCTGCAGTCCTGTTGATGCCCGTGTGACATGAGCGGACACCCTTCAAGCTGTTGATGGTGATATTTGAGGTCTTCTTTACCACAGCCACAGCATAATAGGAAGTCCCAACCTCTGCAAAACAGGGGAGAAGCAAGCAAAACAATCTTGCAGCAGCATTGCAGTGAGATACAGTGATTTGTGGCTTCTTGTGGCTCCCCAGCCCTCAAGCAAGCCAACATGTTCATATCCTTGAACAGAACCCACTGATGGTGAGGGAGTGTTCTCCGGTATCTTTTCAGTGTGAAATGTCTCAGTTCAAGTCCACATGCATTATGCTGTAACTCTAAAGGTCACTCTGCTTTGAAAATGATCTGGGATGAAAGACATGCTCAGGTTTTCCTCCAAGAAGAAACTGTCTATTATTCTAAATATATTTAGATATAAATTACATCAATATAATTGGGTAAAAAAATAATCCCCAGTTGTCTGTTAATTTGATTTTAATTTTGACAAAGCATCGCAGCTTGATGCCTCTGGTACATCACAGGTTATTTCATTTGCTTTGTTTTATGGCTTGAAACAACACAAAGTCAAGAATTTAGGGTCTGAAGTGATGACAAGGTTGTTCAATCTGACTTTATTTAGATCAGAAATCCTTGCAGTTCATTCACTTTTCTCTGATTTGATCTCAGAACCTGACCAATGGAGACACCCAGCCTTTGGATCATGCTTAACATCATGCTGTGTGTAGGGGGCTCTTGCAGGTTTGCATCACCTGTGGTCTGAGACCAACAGGCACTTCTGAGGATGTTTGTCTAGAGCACACCAAGACCCAACTGCAAACCAAATCCAGTGGGACACCACTGTCTGCAGACTGCTTCCAGACCTGTTCCTTCCCTTGAGTCTCTGAAAAATATGGAGAACATCTTCCAGCTACACAAACATGTTGATACTGAGCCCTTAGCTAGGGTAAGTCTGCTCTGCATTCTCTCTGTCTGGAAAGCAGCTCAAAGGTTAAGAGCACCCAGATAAGGAGCAGAACCTGTCACTTCCTTTCATACACACTTTAAAAAACCTAATATGGGATTGAGAGAGAGCCCTGTAACAATTTGTACTTCGCAATTTATGAATTTATCTGCAAAGGATGGAACAGGGAAGATGACAAACAGTCAGACAGTAAAAAAAAACCAAAAAAACCCACCCAACAAGCCTATTACAAGAACACCCATTCTGACCAAACTGCTTCAGGACAGACTCTGCCATAGCTGTTTCTCCCCGACATTTGTTACAAGCAGGAACATCCAAGAGAGACCTACTGTTTAGAATCTTCAAGAACTCCCAAACCACAGTGAACAGCAAAATGCTTAAGAGCAAGCTCATATTAAGATTCTAAAAGTTATGTAGTTAAAATGTACCTTGATCATATACTTCCCCAACCACAGGTTTTAGACCATGCTCCTTTCCAGCCTGGTAAATCAAACGGCCATCCAGCGTCGCTGCATCTGCCAAATGTTCCTGTGCAGACAGCAAAGAAAGAACACTAGAGGTTAAGTATCAGTGTTTTTCAACAGTCTGAGGCACAGCACCCATGAATTTAAGAGAGGAGGACCCTTAATCTGTGAGTTTTCTTCAAAAAGTTCTCTTAAGGACACTGAAATTTCTGAAGAAAAACTACCAAGTGGAAATTCAGAATTTCAAAACTGCCTTCCTTCAGAAATAATGTAGAAGCCAGCCCTGGACCATGATGCCTCACTAGTCCCCACAGTCAGGAATCTTAGACATGGATCCTGTAGGTCTGTGATGAATCTTAAGGCCAATCAGTTTGGAGTTTCATTCATCTCCAAAGCTTAAAGATTCAAAAATGTGGTAAATGCATTTTTGAGGTGACCAACAGTTTGAAGCAGCGCCTTCTGGGGCTACAAACTCTGAATGCCACAGTGTACTGAAAAGCAACCTTAAAGTGCATTGGCTTGAGGTGCTTCAGCAAACAAACCACATGATTTGGGAAAGGAGGAAACAGGCAGCAGTGCATTCTGGATAAGAAGGAAAAGTATCCAAGATGACTGTCCACAGGGAGTAGAATACAATCTGGGGCGCTGACTGCTAGTAAGGTGTCCAACACCACTACATCTTTTCATCTGACTACAGCACCAGGCTGTCTGGAATCACTGAAGGGACCTCAAAAGATCATCTAGTCCAATCCCCCTGACACAGCAGGATCACCTAGATAAAGTCGCACAGGAACATGTCTAGACAGGTTTTAAATGTCTCCAGAGACGGAGACTCCACAAGACCCCTGGGCAGCCTGTTCCAGTGCTTTATCTCCCCCACTGTGAAGAAGTTCCTTCTCATATTTATGTGGAACCTCCTATGTTTCAGCTTACATCCACTGCCCCTTGTTCTAACATCGGATGATACTGAGAAGAGCCTGGCTCCATCCTCCTGACACCCATTTATCAACATTAATGAGGTCACCCCTCAGTCTCCTCTTCTCCAAGTTAAAGAGACCCAGCTCCCTCAGTGTTTCCTCGTAAGAGAGATGCTGCACTCCCTTCATCATCTTTGTGGCTCTGCTCTAGCAGGTCTGTGTCCTTCTAGAACTGAGGGGGCCCAGAACTGGACACAAGATTCCACATGTGATTTCACCAGGGCAGCGTATAGGGGCAGGAGAACCTCTCTCGATCTATTAACCACCCCAGGATGCCATTGGTCTTCTTGGCCACAAGGGCACATGGCTCATAGTCATCCTGCTGTCCATCAGGACCCCCAGGTCCCTCTCTCCTACACTGCTCTCCAACAGGTCAGTCCCCACCCTATACAGGTACCTGAGGTTGTTCTTGCCCAGATGCAAGATAACACTTAACCCTTGTTATACTTCATTAGATTTTTCTCTGCCCAGCTTTCCAGCCTGTCCAGATCTCGCTGAATGGCAGCACAGTCTGCTGGGTGTTGGCGACACCACCCAGCTTTGTGTCATCAGCAAACTTGCTGACAGTGCACCCTAATCCCTCATCCAAGTCATTAATGAGTAGATTGAATAGTACTGGTCCCAGAACCGACCCCTGGGGCACTCCACTAGATACAGGCCTCCAACTAGAGTCTGTCCCATTGACCACTACTCTCTGACTTCTATCCTGCAGCCAGTTCATGACCCACCTTACTACCTGATCATCAGACCACACAGCCTCAGTTTGGCTGTGAGGATGCTGTGGGAGACTGTGTCAAATGCTTTACTGAAGTCAAGACAGACCACATCCACCACTCTGCCATCATCTAGTCACTTGGTTATGCCCTCATAAAAGGCTATCAAGTTGGTCAAGCATGACTTCCCTTTAGTCAAGCCATGCTGACTGTCTCTAATGACCCTGTTTTCCTTGCTATGTGTAGAGAGAGCATCAAGTTCCACTGCCTTTCCTGACGAATACTGCTATAGATCTAGGACTGCTCTGGATAAGACTTTCCACTAGCTGCAAGGAAGAGAGAATGGCTGTATACACCTCTGATAGCTGTAGGGGAACATGAGTGCGTGAGCAACCAAGTCCTTATGCTGGAGGACTTTGTTAACAGTGGAATGCAGCAGGGGAAGGTTTTAGAGGCTGCACAAGGTGCAGGGCTGGACTGCCTGCTGTCTGCAGGTGTATGGACAGCTGGCTTGTTCCAGTAAAGAACAGAGAAGTGTGTTGCCTGACCAATAGCCCTGCCCGTGAGGCGGGCAGTGTGAAGTCTATATAAATTGGTGGCTTTGTTTAATAAAGTGTTCATTCCTGGGTATTCTTGTGTGCGTCACTTTGTCCTCGGATGACCCCAGGCTTTTGTGAGATCATATTGGTCCGAATGTGAAAGCCTGCTAGAGTTCCCATGAATACACCTCTCTGCTGACCCTGGACCCCAGACAAGTAATTTATAGCTCGTTACAGATAGCTGGTCTGCTCTGTGTACTGGAATCCAGGAGAGCACATGTTGAACAAACGCAATATATGGCTGACAAAATAATCAGCAGTCTGATATCTTGCATTTCTAAGCTGATTCTGTGATTCTTATCCGTTTCCTTAAGTGGTGGTTTGACACTGGATTTCTACAGTTTGCTCTGCACTGCTTAGGGCAGAGCTAGGACTGTGCTGCCTAATACACCACAGGCTGAGACACAGAAAAAGTTGTAAATTTTTGAAGGGATCAGGTGACAGCGTTGATGTTGACATCAATACACTGGATTTTATCAGATTTGAAGTTGCAATCTAATTTGAAATATTTTATCTCAAGGGAGAAAAAATATGATCTTAATTAATCAGGTAAAATAACAGATGTATTAAGAATCACTTCTCCTGAATGAGAGCTGAACAAAGCTCCAAGGGAACCTGGGAAGCTTGGAGGATATTTGCGTCTTAAAGAGCAGACGTTCTGGAATAACAAGATCTGGTATTTTGCCAGTGATGGTCAGAGCACAGGACAGCTTAGGAATCAAACTGACCTGTTGTTTAATCACAGGGTCACCTGACAGTGAGATGAAGAGGCAGTAGAAGCTACAAGGACCTTACCCTCGGGGAGAACAAAATGAGCCTCCAGAACTGGTGAGGGAGAGGAAACAGAGCAAATAAAATTGGGAATGGGTGGCCACAGAAAGCAAGGAATGTAGCATGTGAATATCTTTCTATGTGCCACAGCATCTAGTTCTGACCAGAAAGCTGAGTCTGAGCTGCTTAGCAGAAGAGTCTCCTATCAATAGATTATGCATAAATAGCAGCACCCGAGTTTCTGCAGCAGGCATTTGCCAACACATTTAGCAAAAGCACAAGATTATTCCACATTTTGTTTCAATATATGCAGTGGCAGTAACCTTTTAGTTATTTTTGGAGAGACTCCATTTCTGTCTGTCACATCTGAGACTGTGTTTTAAAGACCTGCTGAAGAACAGCTCTGGGTCACATTAAATATTGACAGTTTTCTAGTTTAATATTTAGACATTTCTTAATTTTTAAACTCCTTCAAAGAAAAAGGCCCTTCACTTTATCCTTGTGCTAACACATTCCCAGGACTAAGGCCAAGTTGTGTTAAGCAGCAGACCTCTGCCCCTTCAGGCATTGCATTCCACTCCCTTTTTGGCTTCGAAGGTCAGAGTTCAGTGCAGATGCAGGGGTTCCATGCTGTCCTACACAGAGCAGGCCAGCTTAAGTCTGTAGATGATTAGCACAAGAAAAAAAGGTCTCAAGAACAAAGCTCCACTTGAAGCCTTACAGTCCAGATTCATTTTATCAGAAAGCTACTTATTCAAGATACCTGCGGGCACGTTTCTGAGTTTGGCTACCAACAGGAGTTCACGGTGTTACACAGGCAGCTTACAACTGCCATCCTGCAGACACTGTATCTCAGCAGCAGACACTCATCAGCCTTTTAACAACCTATTTTGCAGAGACTTAACAGGTTCCTCTGCAGAATGCATCAAGTAGCCAAGAAGTTTTAGAAAGAGCTGAGATTAGAAGTATTTTCTGTCTAATCCCAAGGGATCCACAAATGTATTGGTATCTGCTCACAACATCCTTCAGTACAGACTGGATTCTTTCACTCAAGAACAGGATTTATCAAGAGGCAATGGAGTAATTTTTGTAGTCAGACAAGACTTCTGCTTCTGTTCGCAAAAACATACAAGACATCAATTTTTGAAATGTGCTCCTCTGCTCTGGCCACCAAGCACCGGCCGTATCTCCCTTCAAACCACTCTGCTAAGCCTCGTTTACTGGCTCTGAACCTGCTGTCCTGTGCAGACGTGCCCAAAGACTGTTATTCAGTAACACGAGTCCCTTCCTTATACTCTGCTAGTGAAGATAACCATGATTACCTGCGCCCACATTTCCTCCAGTCTTCACTTGTTGCCTCACACCATCTCGTAAGGAAGCAACTATTTTCCGTACATGATTTTGCAAAGCCATATGTTTAGTCCTTACATCCTTCCCAAGAGCTGTGCTCCTTTTGGAAACTGAGTATTCTGACTCCACACAGTTTGGGTCGTGTGCCCTTTCTCACCCTGCTTGCCACTTTGTCCCTCTTTTCTACTCCAGTACTGGGAGATTTGATCTGGTTTTACAACCATCTCATCTGCATATAACAGCAAAGTCCATGACAGAAGCCAGGAATGGGAGTCTGATCCAGAGTTTATAAAGATACAATCTACTTACAGGCTCAGCAGCACAGCTTTAACTACTATCTGCATCTTACAGCTCCATCCCTTCTTAACATATCTGCTAAACAAATCTGCCACAATTCCCAAATCAAAGATTAGCGTTTGGGAGATAATATTTAAGAGCTCTACTCTGTCCCTAGTGACTGACCATATGTGACCACCCAAAGAGGTGACACAGGGCCATTCTGACAGTCAGGTTCATATGTCAGAAGGTTAATTGTTGTCTTTTTTTTAAAAAAAATAAACTCAAACTTTGATTATCAGAGACATGAATGGCAGGAAGTATCTGGGCAGCTGCCTGGCTCATCAGATGCTTGTGTCAGAGCTGTGCTCACTGCCACTGAACTAGCGTTAGGCACGTGGAGAAACTAAATCAATTGCATTCTTGTCACTCAACTCACCTTGATCATCTGGGTACAGTCAGCTGCTGACTTCCCCTTTGTACACTCCAGATGGGGAAGAATACCAGCCCCAGCAAAGGCCTTACTCATGTCATTACACTTGGAAAGCTCCTGCTCGGAGACAGTGCACCACCGGATACGTTCCAGGCCGAGAGCTGCGAACACAACACCAAGAGAAAATGCTGTAAACACACTGGTGCCTTTGTACCAGAGCTCACCCTGCTGCGGTTGCCAAAGAGCCAACTTTTCCTCACGTTCCTCCTCCCAAAACTGAAGTGAATCACCACTCTTTAAACAGGGAGCCCTTACAGATGCTTCCTACTTGCATTCATATTAACATGAATACTGAACTGTTTTCTTTAATGGAAACAGGCTAAGCTCAGACTCAGATACTGCAGCCTGATGGCATTTGTTTCTGACATAAGAAATACAGGCACCATGAATAGGTCTGGGCGTCCAGACTATTCTTAAAGCTTTGCAGAAGACATTGTCTTCTCTTGGGTCAAGTGTTTAAAATGATTTAACAGACAAACCCAGCGTATAAGGAATTGGATGGGTGGTTGCACTCAAAGAATTGCTCGATCTCCGAGTGACGACCGGTGAGGAGGGGTGTTCCTCAGGGGTCAGTTTCAGGACTGGTGCTGTTTAACATCTTTATTGGCAACATGAACAGTGTGATCAAGCAAGTTTCCCATGACACCAAACTGTGCTGTGGTTGACAAGCTGGAAGTAAGGGACCTGGGCAGGCTTGAGAGTTGAGCTCACGCAACAAGGGCAAGTACAAGCCTCTGGGTTGTAGCAATCCCAAACACAAATATAGGCTGGCAATGGATTAATTTGGAACAGCCCTGTGGAGAAGGACTTATGGGAGTCAGTGAATGAAAATCTCATGTGTGCTCATAGCCCAGAAAGCAAATGGCATCCTGGGCTCTGTCAAAAGTGTAGCCCAGGCAGGTCTTTGCTTAGCTCTTGAGAAACCCCACCTGAAATACTGTGTTCATTTCTGGGGTCCCTAACATGACAAAGACATGAACCTCTTTGGGTGAGCCCAGAGGAGGACCATGATGATGATCAGGGGACTGAACACCTCTCCAATGAAGACAGGCTGAGAGAGCTGGGGTTGTTCCTCTCATTATAAGGGAGGACCTTACAGTGACCTTCCAGTACCTTAGAGGGCCCATAGGAAGGACAGGGACTCTTTATCAGGGAGTGCAGTGATAGGATGAAGGGTAACCACTTTTAACTAAAGGAGAGTATATTTAGATTAGATGTATGGAAGAAATTTTTTACTATGAGGATGGTGAGACATTGGAGCAGGTTGCTCAGAGAAGTGGTGGATGCCCCTACCTGGAACTATTGTCGGCCAGGTTGGATGGGGCTTTGTGTAACTTGTTCCAGTGCAAGGTATCCCTGCCCATGCCAGGGGGGTTGGAACTAGATAATTTTTAAGTTCCCTTCCAACCTAAACTACTCTAAGATTATTTAAAATGATGGGCTACAAAACTAAAGAGACTGGACAAAGACAACTCTGTTTCAAGCACTGCTAGCTAGTACATGGAGTCCTGCTCCAGCCCTTTTTGGTGAGAATAAATTTTTTTTTAAAAGGCAATCTCAGGTACTCAAGATGCCTGCCACTAGGATTATTATCAAAACTAGAAAAGTAAACTTGTCTCTTCAAAACACTCTTTCGTAAGCGGCTGCTTCCAGAGTTACAAAAAGGAGAGGGCAGTTTCATGAATTAAAACACTCAAGCTTAGTAGTGGAGATTCCATTAATCACTGAAGAAAAGTTTCTTTCAGCGGGCCCAAAAAGATTCCCTCCCAACTGCCAAAGTGACAAACACTGTTGCTTTTGCAAGGACATGTCACCATGTGCAAACGGTGCAGCTGTACACAAACACATTTGCAAGAGTGGGTTTTGCTGAAAAACAGGCAGAGACCATTTCTGGAAGCAGAGGACACTGCAGGCCATGGCTTTCCTACCACCGCAGTTTGTAAAGTCTGAGGCAATTTTTAAGTAATTGATTTGTTCTGTGGTTTTCTAAAAACTAACTGGCCATCTACTTCGCCACCACTGTCACACAGTAGAGATACCACACCTACACTGGCAAGCTAAAATTACTCCACTGCTGTTCAAGAGTGGCCATGCACATGTCTGACTTGGCAGCTGCAGACTAAACAAGGCTGTTGATGCCATAGAGCTTGTTTTGCACCCGACAGTTAAACAGAGGTTTTGGCTTGCTGTTCCACTGAAACTCCAAGCCAATTCTCTGCTGTCAACAAACATTAGGTCAGACTTGGAAAGTGTACAGGAAGTTTTCAGGCAGTATGCCCTAGAAGAGAAACAACTGCCCACCTCTAAGATGCAGGATTCTGAGAACCAAGATGATTAGAAGACAATAGGGTCATGGTAAAACAGCACCTTGTGGAAACATCATGCTTCCCTCATCTACCTGGGTGAAATTTTCACCTTTTGTTTCTTGGGGCAGGAGAAAGAAACTAGCTTTTAAGTGTTTGGGCTTTAATTCTCCTAAGCAGAAGTAAATGGAAATTAAATTGGAGCCAAGGCATCTCAGTATTTCTGGCTCAGTGCCCTTCCTCAGCAACCGCACTCTGGTTTTAGGAGTAAATACACAGGAGATAACGCATGAAGAAACTGTATAAAGAAATCATCAGTCGTATACACCTGAAACATGAAACAAAGCTCACTGAGCCCCATATTTCAGCTCGAACAGTGAAATATCGTGAACCTGTTGCTTTTCTCACTCACCTAAGAGAGACAGTTAATTTGTCCCTGCCCAAACTCAACTTTGTTGTTACAGGCAAGCCAGAGCCTGAGCAATTTCCTGTTTCTTTCCTTAGGCGTCATTCAGAGTGGGCACAAGCACAGACAAGGTCTGTAGTTAGCCTCTCTACTGCCAACCAAGAACATGTTAAAATATATGGGCTGTCTCTTAAGCCTCAGTTTGTCCCTTCTATCTATAGACTTACATAAAGCAGGAACTGGCAGGAGCTGGCAATTTTAATTTGAAATGTCCTAAAGGTCCTGAACACACATAGAGCTTTATCCAGTTAACTCCTCTGCTGAAAGTAATAGCAAAATACACTGTGTAACTTCTTATCAAATGGCTGGTATTACAGCTATTAATACATTATCAAGAGCTTTGGATAAATCAATGTAAACTAACAAACTAGATTTATTTTTGAAGAACTGTGGAATTGAAACAACAACCACACCTCCGGTGAAATGAAAAGCATTCACCATTAGAACTGAGGAGTGACAGGAGAAAGCCAACCTATCTATATGAAATAAAGCAATTATTTCTAATTTGATATAATAAGAGTCACAAAACTAGTCACACTTGGAAGCAACAGACACCATTGAACCAAAAGAAGTAGATTCAGTGCTGAGGAAATGCAACATTTGGCACCAATAAGGCAATACAGCTTTTTCACTCTTTCATTTTTTCTATTCTTTCTTTCTTGGCCCTATGAGACTGGATCTGTAACTATTCCAGCTTCAGTCTGCTCTCTCACATCACACAGAAGGCACCATAACACAGCATAAGCTTTTGAAGGCTACTTACCAACACGAAAGAAGAGCAGATAGAAGATGTTTCTGGAGCTCTTAATGGTCAGCATTTGGAGATCTGTGCTTTTTCCAGCTGTCAGAACCCACAGAGCCCACAGAGATGAAGGCTTGTGTCAGCGTGCTCTCCCTAGCCTGCTCTTTGGATGACAATCAGCAGCATTCCATCGCAAGTTGCACTTTGTTCAAGAGTTTATCTTGCTTACCTTAGCACACGTCACTTCACATTGACGATGGAGGGGAAAAAAAACCTCTACCTCTCTTCACATCACCTCCACACTGGCAATAAAAGTTTGGACAAGGAAATTGCGTAATACCTGAGGCACCGATGAAGCTGTGACTGCTTTAGCGCCACCTATGGCCTCAGACAAAACAGCAACACACCAACTCACTGGGCAAGTGTAGAGTTTTGTGTTTGGCGCGTGTCTCAGGAAGCGAAAGTAGATTCAAGCCACATACTTTTATCTGACAGAGCTGAAGTTCACTTTTTGGCATAAATTTGATAAAGGCATAACAGGAAACCCAGGCTTTTAGAACAGTGAAGCCTGTACACTAAAGCACTCATCTCTTGAAATCTATAGTTGAAGCAGTTCTGATTTTTTTTTTAAGGTTTTAAAGAAGGCTCAGGCAGGCTTCTCTCCCCAGAACGAGTAAAAACTCTGCTGGCAAGAGTTGTTAGAAGCTGCTGTGACTTTCCGAGTCGCTTTCACAGAGCACCACTCAATTTGTGCTGCCCTTTTCTTCACTACTTGCTGGTCAGGGCACTGCAGCCACCTGTATCACTTCATTTAGGTAACAGCCATAACAGCTGCTTTGCTCTGCTGACTGACATTGCTCAGCTGAGCACAAAGCTACCAGAAAAAGGATGACTGTGTACTGCCATCAGTCCCCAAGTACATCTTTATGATCTTCTGCTGCGAGCATTCACAAAGAACACAACTGTGTCCTTCAGACAGTCTATACATGCAGTAATACTGTGTAGATGCTTTCAGGAGTTGGTTTCTTAGCTACCAGACTGCAGTCTGTCTACCCGGACTGCAAGCTTGAACACTGAGCTTAAATCAGTGAATTGCTATTTCAAGTTTATACCTTAAAAACAAACAAAAAGAGATAAAGACTCTCCAGACCTCCTGCTTAAACAAAATGTTACGGGTGAACTCTGACTCTTGGCTGAGTAGGCCATCAGGAATTGGTTGTACTTTTGTTGACTAAAGTGCTAAAGGATGACCTGGTACTACTGGAGTCTAAATTTCTGGAAAGATCTATTATTCAGACCCCTCCTGCGTCCTCCTCACCAGCCAAATAGATTAATCTCTCAAGCACTCTGATGCTTGCAGCTGGACTTACCTATATATTCAGGTAAGACTCAGCACCAGTTGCTTAAGACTGCAAGGGAAAGATTAGCAAGAAGGTAATTTGTTACTAGGTCTCTCCTGTAGTTCTCACAGAAGATGTTTCACAGAATTGTTTATGTTGGAAAAGACTTTTAAGATCATTGAGTCCAACCATTAATGCAACTGTCCCAAGCCCACTGCTAAACCATGTCCCTTCTTAAACTCCAGATCTACAAGACTTTTAAATGTATCCAGGGATGATGATTCGGTCAGTTCCCTAGGCAGCCTGTTCCAACACCTGATAAACCTTTTCCATGGCTCCTTTCAAGCAGCTATAACTTGAACTTGTCCTCTTGGGCAGTGCTGGCTGTGTGTGCGCACTGAGAAATATGGTGTCTATAAATATATGAATATGGCAGGTGAGGAATCACTGCAGCCTCCTGGTTTGCTTTCTGTAATACAATATGGAAAGTACTAATAGGATTAGCCTTTTGTGATGAATACTAACAATATATTAAAAGCAAATGTTACTAGGCAGCATAAAACCACTAACAAAGTAGAAAATCACTAACAAAGTTCAAAGGATCTAATTTTAACTCTGGTAACATATCTAGCTTTGAGAGCCCTTTGCCACAGAACAAGCAGAGGTATGGTGGAAGAGAAGGATTTTCAGCAGAGAGGCCAACGCTGACAGTCTTTTGAATTCTTATACTGTTTTCCCTGCTGGAAAGTGAGGTCCTGCAAAGTGAAAATGCCATGCTTTCCAATAATACCAACAGGCCTGAATGCCCTCTGAATGCATTTCCTGCATGGAAACCTGCAGGGACCTACCCAACCCCCCTTGGAACCCTGTGCTTTCCACTGACACACTGCAAATTAGAATGGCTGGAAAACTTAGATTTCGGGCACGTTTTGTGCCCTGCTGCATATCACTCTGGCTAGACCTAAAATTAGCCAGGCTCCTTGCAGAGCCAAGGAGGGTGGGGGGGAAAGAGAAATCTCTGTAAGCTTTGGGTGTAGGGACCTGAGCGCTGAGAGCCAGAGCCAGGGAGAACAAAGCAAGCTGTTACCTGCCTCACAACACCCTGGGTTCTAGCTCTGTAGGGCATCTTGGCTGACTTTATCTTTTGGGTGTGATATAACCATTTCTATGTCAAGAAAAGCCTTAGAAATTTCTTTACTACAAAAAGCCCAGACATAAATGTGTTCTGTGGGATGCAAGATGAGAGCATGTGCAGAAAGGCCGGGCAAATAACACGATCAGAGGGAAAACTGGTAAAGGCAGACCAAATTTAAATGCACAACAAACAAATTCATTGGATAAACAGTAGGGCCAAGAGGTAAACCAGAACAGAGACTGTCCTATACTACTTATTTCAAAACTACTGAGATTGAAGAACACACATCAAAAGAGCTACTTTAAGCAGATGCCAGGCTCCAAGGCTAACATGGACATTAATTATTTACTCTTACTCTTCCTTAATAACTATTTCCCAGCCAGTATGTTTGCTAGACAGGAACTCAACTGCGTATTTCAACGGGATGATTTGGGAGCATCTTCCTCCTGGCCAATCTTCTTTCCACTTTCCCTCAGATTTAGCTATGTTCCAGACTGCCTCCTTCTATCTGATCCCCTATTGAGAATCACTTAAAAAATACTTACAAGCAAATGGAGGAATGGCTTAGATGCCATAAAGCCCTCCACCACTGTCAGTCGAGGTGATGCCCTTTTCCTTTCAACCAGCACAGTCTTCCTTGACCTCATTCATTTCATCCCCTTGGTTGTAGACAAAGGTCCTGCCACTGGTTCTGTCATAACCAATTTTAACAAGTGTTTAGAAGCACTCGGCAATACTTTTCCACTCACATTTCAGCTTTAATGTACTTCAACATGGGCTGCTTTTCATCTTTACAGTCATTTTGGTAGGGTTTGGTTTCCCTGGAAGCAGCAGCACAAGGCTCTGGGCTAGACTTTCCTCCTTCCAAAGCATGTTTTAAAGATGCCAAGGAAAAAATCTCATAAACCTGCCAGAAAAGTTCCATAAGTGATAAGAAAGCCATGTTGATTTTACTTTTGATCACAAAAATTTCTGCAATTACAGATGCAGTTATAGCTTCTGGAAGGACAGAGAGGTGTGGAGAAGACACTGGCAGCCCTGAGATTTTGCAAAATGTGACCTGTGTATTTAGGTGTCTCCACAGATGTCTGCTGGAGTATCTCCTTAAAGCATAGGTATGGAGAAGTTCTGGAGAAGGCAGCTGTGAGGCTGCTTGAAGGCACACCTCTTGGTCTGCTCTGCCAGGGAAACTCCACTTCTGACCCTCTACAAGGAAGGTTTAGAGGGTAGAGGAGCTGCCTTTCCAGACAGGTGACCTATTCTGAATGCAACACCCTCTAAACCACCATAATTCATTATAATTCAAACTGCTTTCCTATTTTAGTCTTAATTCTATGAATACCTATGCTTTAAGGAGATACTATAAATCTTAGAAAAAATTAGCAAAAGTGTCCACAAAGGAAATTATTTAATTAATAGAACTTATAATAGTAGAGCAGCAAATACTTCATCAAGTATTCTTTTGTAGAGCAGTTAGTTACAAAGCCAGGTTAACAGGCAGGGAAGCAAACCCACGGTGCCTTCGCTGAGACAACAAAACCAGAGTATGTCTGCATCAGTACGACACTATACGGATTTCCTAATCAGCTGTTAAATTAAGAGAAGCACATCTACAGTAAAATGTATCCTTAAACACAGAAAGTTCAAGTGTACTGATGAATTAGAGTCATATCAGCCCATAACACTACAAAAATGAGGTCCAGAAAAATACTAATTAATGCAAAATACTAAAAAATTAGAAGACAAAACCAAGTCAACCAGGAGTATCAAGGCTGTCAGAATCAACTTTTCTGCCAAGGCTAAAGGGCAAAATCTGAAAGAAATAAAACAAAAATGCAAATAAAGCCCTGTGGATTTTCTTGATCCAAGACTTGTCTTTACTCTGACAACTGTGCAAGGTAATTTCTGTGGACTTACAGTCTACAGTGACACCTGGCTAGTACATGACAAACAGCCAAAATGAAAGGTCAGTTAAAATTAGGCATTCCAGTCTATGAAAAATCAAATCCTCACAGACCTGTTCAACTGAACAGTCTTGCTCTGATGTGTTAAAAAAGTTAGCTTAAAAGATGTGCATACAATAGAGACAACTCAGATGCTGTTATGACTTGCAGATCTGACAGATGAGATTTAGGTGCTTCTGTTTTTTTGAGGTTGGTCTGCTTAAGATGCCTCACGAAACACACGAGATACTCACTTTCAGAGTGCCCTTGTAGATCTTTTAAAAAACTACGACATTATCAAAAGTTGCATCCGTCTTACACACTTTGCACTTCCAGAGACAGGAGGCTCAGAAGGCAGCACACTTGCTTTGCAGATCTAGAAAAAAATAGCACCTTATGCTCTAAAAGTCTCACAAGAATATTTGTGTCCCAAGTTTAACATGATAACTTCACTAGGCTAACGCTGTGCTCCTCTACGGCATCATCATCACTTACAGTCCGAGTCAATTATTTAGAACGCTACACCACCTTTTAATTAAAAACACACTTGACAAATGCATTGTACAATAAAGTTTATTAGCTGTTCTCCTCTTTCTAACAAATGGAATGGATAGTGTTGATAATTCTTTACAAACCCAAGCTAATTTGGTTGTGTGACTGCCCCGTGACTGCCGTAAGTACATCCTTCTCACAAACAATTGGTTTCAAACAAGCAGTGGCAGGTACCAAATAAGATGGGAATCAGAGAACTTTGTTACTGAAGGTAGCTGCATGTTTTGGTACAAAGTAGTTCGAACATTCGGCACACGAGTCTGTGCACTGCAAGTGGAAGATCTGGTGCCTACGCAGCCCGAGGTGAACACGTACAGAAAAATAAAATGCATCATTGACTCTGAATTCTCCCTTTGGTTAATACATGCATATTACGGGGGGGAATGGCGGGACAGACAAACATCTGAAATTCCGTAGAAAAGAGGAGAACTTGCATGTAATTTTTTCTCGTAACTAGTATTTCCTGGACCTTATGCCCAGCCACCATAGCCCCACCGATTTTTCATGACTAAGGAAGGCAAATTCTAATTCATATTTTTATTTAAAACAAAAAGCTAGGAGTAGGTGGTAAAAGAAAAATATATATTTTATATATATATATTTATACGTGTGCGCAACTATGTAAAGAAAATAATTCCCATAGTTACAGAGTTTAGTTAAAGAAAGTTTAATATATATATATTTATTATAACAAAATAGGCAGTTACTGTGGGTAAAATATTCATTAAAATCTGACCCCTAAGAACACACATATTTGCAGGCTACGAATCATTCTCTCATTGCCCTAATGACCATCTCTGCAGCTGTCTTCTGTATTAACTGCCAATGGAAATTTGGCATTCCTCTGAGAAAACACAAGGTTTCCTAGCACCTAAACATACTTTAGGCTCAAAAAGTGTGATGACCATTATCTATAAACAATTTCTGTAAGACACTATAAATAGTGTTTCACAAGGAAGATTAAAAACATTACACATCTTTGTCCCCTAGCAATTTTATTGGCAAAAAATGAAAAAATATATTATAAGAATATCAATATGAAATTATGAAAATTAATATCCCTTGAGTAGTAGTAATGGGAGTCAATGAAAATGGTTAAAATTTGAAAGTTTCTCTCTAACTGCCTGGAGAAAAAAAACACCGTGATAATAGAATTTAACTCATGAAATAAAACCTGAAATTGATTGCCCTGACCAAACCATGCTAATAAAGTTATGCGTGCAAAGTTACTAATGATTTACAACATCCTTGAATACAACTTTTCTTTCAATTGTTATGAAATTTTAAAATAATTGTCTATAAAGCTTTTTTGAAAAATCTTTGAAAGTTACTTTCCCTTAAACATTAAGGAATTTTACCAAGCAATTCCCTCCCACCCCCACCCCAAACTAATAGCTGGTCAGGCCATTCCACTGTCATGTCTGAAAAATGGCAAACCAACAACACACAATAATACAAATTATTTAAACTAAGAGAGACACCAAATGTAAAGCATTATGGGAACTGCAGAATGTGATGGTTAGGGTATGAACCACGCTGGAAAGAACTAGAGGCAGGCTCCACTGGAAGGGCTTAAGAGTCGTCAGATGTAGTAGGTGATGTCAGTTAGAAAATGAAAAATAAAAATCTGGTTTCATAATTTTTCCTTTGCTGGAACCCAGATGTAAGGCCCAGACTGTTCCTCTATGATCTGTTTCACTTGGTTGTAGATTTCTTCCAGTGTGTCTCCTTGGACAATAGCTGCAAAACATAATGTGGCAATCAGCAATTATCCTTCCTAGCTCTGTACAGAAACCAAGATGTTCCAAGCCAAGCTGTTCTGTTCTTTTCTTTCCTTTCAGAGCGGCAAGAGGATTTTAGATTGCTGAAGGAACAGACACCCACTGAGATTTCTGTGTTCTGTGCTAGAGTGAAGCACTTCTCCCAGTCAGGGGCTTGGGGTCAGAAAGTTGTTTTCACTTCACTACAGGTATACACATATGGCTGAAGAGGTTTTTTTGCTTTTCCTAGCCACACATTAGAGTTTGCCTGAGTCAATTTGCATCTCGTAGCATTCCGTTTGGTCCAGCTTTCATATGTGTTTCCAACACAAGAAGGTAAGCCAGAGTACTGGGAGGCTCGCTGAGTTTGTTGCTCAGGAAAAATATGCAAGTTTTAAAGACAACAGCTGTTCTTATACAGTTCAAGGCACAATTTATATTCAGAAGGTGTTAGATCTGTTTTCTCCAAGGCTAGAAAATAATTAGGAATGAGCCAGTATGGATGAGTTGTGACATCTGACTGTGTTCAGGACAGTCTGGTGAAAATGAGGACTGAAGTTTGAGCTGTTCTTACCACACCAGTCTGAAAAAGCAATCAACATGACAGAGCAACTTCTTTTTAATTAGAATTGCCACCTCAGTGTCTATGTCAGTATAGCCCATATGGTCAGTATAGCCCAAACTTCAGCCTTATCTCAGCAGTGAGGCAACTACTATTTTACAGCAAGCAATAAAATACTAGCCCTGGTAAGGGAAGAGTCCCAAGCAAAATGTACCTGTGAAGTGTTCGGTAAATTCTTGCTCCAGTTTCATGGCTCGCTCAAATGTCTTCCTGGCTTGCTCTTCTGTTAAGCGTTTATTCATTTCCCTGAAATGGAAAACACGACACACTTAAAAACTCCTATCAGATACTTTAGAGTCTTTTGAAACAAGATGTACACTGCTGTCTGAGTATTAACTCTAACACAAGGCAGAGAGAGGTCTTCTAAATGACACACCTAACAAAAGATTACTGTGGAGATGAGCTTTTCTGACACTATGTCGCATGCAGTTTAGCACAGCGACACTGCTTTTCAAGTACACTCCTTTGGACTGAAAACTCCATCTAGAAAGTTCTTAGAACTTAAAGTCTGGAAATTAAATATTGTTTAAAACACAACATTACAACCCTTTTCACAGAACTTGAAGCTGGCTTTTCAAACACAACAGCCTGAGCCTCAAACAATTTAGCTTACTGTACTTTTACTCACATGATATTTTCCACTGTTTTAGGTTTAATAAAAATGGAGATTGGGTAGAGCTGGGCAATCTGCAACCTTTTAATCGCATTACCAGAAACATCAAGAATGCAGTGTTTACCCTAAAAAGCAAGAGAAAAGGGAAAACGGCACTAAGCAAAGGTTAAGTCACAGGTATTGCACAGTGTAGTAATTTAGAAGATAAAACATCTCCACTGAAGGAAACAAAATCAGAGCATTTGCACCAATATTACAATTTCACCACTTTAGCACAAGTTCCTATAGTATTCCTCTCTTGGAATCATACATCATTTGATATATTCCTGACCCTTCTTCCTTCTTTTCTTCAAGCAGCAGGGCAGAATTATTCAGTGGAACAGCTTCAACCACGCGACTAAAATGATTCCCCACCCCGCCTTAATAATTACAGGATGCTTTAGGGCAGTGGCCATGTCACAGATGCCATTTAGGGAAGCCAGATGACTTACCTTCCATATCTGAGGGAGTAACCACCCCTGGTGGCAGGGAAATATGCCATCATCAGAATTGTTAGATGGAAATGACTACAAGCACTCTCCTCCCACCAGTACGATACCACATTTGGGATGATGAGTGAAATTTATTTGGGATGATTAATTTATATTAGCTCTTGAGAAAAGAACATAACTGTTCCTTGGGCAGCTGAAGGACTGTGCAGTGAGGCTGCTCTTCCACTACTATTCTCCCACTATAAGCAAATTTCCAACTCTTAGGGATATCTACACAGGCTCTTCCCCATAGCTCCTCACATCACTGATAAACTCACTTTGACCTCACACATTTTTATTTCTCTCCTTTCTGATTGCCATTGGAATAATCTGTCATACTGCCATTTTAGAAAGGGATGGGTGAAGAGTGACATAAAACCACAGTAAGGTTACTAAAATAAAACACTTTTCCTTTATCAGGAGACCCTTACAAATGGACACAAGGACACAAACTCAAAAACACCATAAACCAAAAGTTAACTCCTATCGTACAAGGAACACATTTTCCTTCGAGATAAGACACTTAGTACATGCTGGGTTTGGCCAAGCAACTTGTGCCAAGTGCCGGAGTATTTTGTGCAAAGGATGGAGGAACAGGCTGCCAGCACAGTGGCTGTGCCGGATGTTACACGATACGGGTCAGTTTGTTCCCAGTAAGTAATGAACCTGCGTTAACAGTAGCCTTCAGACACAGACACCTGCAAGCTGCTAGTGGCTCCAAAAAAAGAGGATATGAAAATTCCTTTCAAGTGAGGATTTGAAAGACAAGGACAAGAAACGGCCAAATACTTACGGCTAGAAATACACCTACATCCACAGAATCTACTGTACTCTTTGTACAGTGCATTTAAACAACATTTTACATATTTTTTAGTTCCTTACTTGCACTGCATCTGATTGAGAAGCACAGGACAGTGCTCAGTGCCTTTTACACTAACTGACCAAAGACATAAAAAGTATCTTTAGCTGTGTCTGTAAGAAAATAGGAAGAGAGATCAAGATCAGCTAGAAGCATAGGAAAATGAACACAATTTACATCTATTGCAAGGACATAACTTCTGGTACTTTAGTACCAGTCACTTCTGATATGTCTTCCTCTAAATTCATCACAGAAAACTTCAAAATAGTCTTTTGTATCCCAAGACAGAAGGGAATACAAAGAGGCAGTAGCTGTGTCACTATTCAGAAGTCAGGCTCTGAAGTACTGGGCATTGTTTTCCAGAAAATCGTTACCAGAAGTGAAAATCGCTGCATCTACCTGAAGTGCTGCGGTGCCTGTGCAAGAAACAGAACTCCATGCAGAGATCCGGTCGTACTCTGCTCTCCACGTCAATTTATAAAGATTCCTGTTCTCTATGTCAGTTTATCAAAGATTCGCCATCATTTTGTACCTTAGTCATCTCACCAGATGGACAAAAGAACACAACCAGTTTCAGGTCTGGGATGGAACTGAAGGATTTCTACAGGTGTATTAATGGTAAAAAAAAAAAGACTAGGAAAGGTGTGGACCCCCTCAGAAAGGAAACAGTGACATGCAAAAGGCTGAGGTTCTCAATGACTTCTTTACCTCAGTCTTCACTGTAAAGGCCTCTAGCCACACTCCTGAAGTAACTGAAAACAACAGCAAGGACTGGAAGGAAGAACTGTCCATCGTAAGTGAAGATCAGGTTTGTGATCATAGAATCATAGACTCATTAGGGATTGGAAGGGACCTCGAAAGATCAGTGTTCAAGTCCACGGGACCCGATGGGATACACACACAGGTACTGAGAGAACTGGCAGATGAGGTTGCTAAACCCCTCTCTATTACATTCCAAAACTCATGGCAGTCTGGTGAAGTCCCCACTGACTGGAAAAGGGGAAACAGAATTCCTATTTTCAAAAAGTATACGAAGGAGGAGCCAGGGAACTACAGGCCAGTCAGTCTCATCTCTGTGCCCAGTAAGATCATGAAGCAGATCCTCCTGAAGGCACTGCTGAGACAGGAGAATAGAGAAGAGGTGATAGGGTACAATCAGCATGGCTTCACCAAGGGCAAATCCTGCCTGACAAACCTGGTGGCCTTCTATGAACAGGTCACAACATTAATGGATGAGGGGCAGGTGACTGATGTCATTTACCTAGACCTCAGCAAAGCCTTTGGACCACTAGATGGGTAAAGAACTGGCTTAATGGCTGCACCCAGAGAGTGGCTGTTGATGGGTCCATGTCCAAGTGGAGGCCAGTGACAAGTGGAGTCCCTCAGGGATCAGTTCTGGGACCAGTCTTGTTCAACATCTTTGTCAGTGACACGGACAGAGGCAGTGAGTGCACCCTCAGCAAGTTTGCTGATGACACCAAGCTGCGTGGCGTAACAGACACACAGAGGGACCCGGACAGGCTGGAGAGGTGGACACAAGCCAACCTGATGGGGTTCAACAAGACCAAGGGTAAGGTCCTGCATCTGGGTCGAGGCAATCCTAAGCACAAATACAGGCTGGGCAGTGACTAGCTGCAGAGTAGCCCTGAGGAGAGGGACTTGGGGGCACTTGTGGACCAAAAGCTCAATGTGAGCGAGCAGTATGCACTTGCGGCCCAGAAGGCAAACCGGATCCTGGGCTACATCAGGAGAAGTGTGGCCAACAGGACGAGAGAGGTGGTTCTCCCCGTCTACTCTGCTCTGGTGAGACCCCACCTGGATGACTGTGTCCAGTTCTGGAGCCCTTATTACAAGAAGGATGTGGACGTGCTGGAGCGAGTGCAGAGGAGGGCCACAAGGATGATCACAGGGGTGGAGCACCTCTCCTATGAAGACAGACAGAGAGAGATGGGGCTGTTCAGTCTGGAGAAGAGGAGGCTCCAAGGTGACCTTATTGCGGCCTTCCAGTATCTGAAGGGGGCCTACAAAAAAGCTGGGATAGGGCTTTTTAGGATGTCAGGTGGTGACAGAACTAGGGGGAATGGAGCAAAGCTGGAGATGGGTAGATTTAGAGTGGATGTGAGGAGGAAGTTGTTCACCGTGAGAGTGGTGAGAGCCTGAAGGTGTTTAAGGCCAGGCTGGATGAGGCTCTGGCCAGCCTGATCTAGGGTAGGGTGTCCCTGCCCATGGCAGGGGGGTTAGAACTGGATGATCCTGTGGTCCCTTACAACCCCAAGTGATTCTATGATTCTATAACTTCTTTCCAGTGAGGGTGACAGAGCACTGGAAGGGGCTGCCCAGGAGTTTGTGGAGTCTTCTTCTCTGGAGAGGTTTGGAGCCTGCCTGGACATGTTCCTGTGCAGCTGGGTCTGGGGCATCCTCCTGTGGCAGGGGCATTGGACTGGACGATCTTTTGAGTTCCCTTCCAATCCCTAATGTTCTGTGATTCTGTGAGATTCTGTGATTGTATCTGTGCTACCAGGTGAAGCAGATGCTGACAGGCTTATAATGTATAAGCTGCTCACTAAGCGGTTTCATAATTTAACCATATATGACAGTTTCACAACTTTGTTCAGCCTTCCATACAAAGGACTGTTCATTTACTTTTATAACTTCATAACTGATTTAATGTTGTCATTATATGCCACAGGGCCAGGTTCTGTTCTGTAGGGTAAGAAAGTCATGTGAAGAAAACTTCTCATCCTTGTCACATGACTCACAGAATCGCACCATGTTTTTGACTCCAGTGAATGAAACTGCCAGAAATAAGAATACTTGGCCATTTGTCCAGAATGATCTACCCTGGTTTCCACAAGACTAACTACACTCCACTGTCACACAGGTTAACCACATTTGCCCATTGCATATTCAGACAGAAAAATCTCCATGTTTGTGAGTTCCCACCTAAAAAATTGCTGTTTCTTCTCTCATACAGATTGGAGAACACTGACTACTGTAAATGCACCGTATCTGTAAGCAGCAGAACACCCTGCGTCGACCTAATATTTGCAAAGAAATTTCCCAAAAAAGTTTTCTTCAAAACAAGCACCTCACTCTAAGAAATAACCTTCCGTCCTCCCATTCCTCTTCAGAGAGCTTAAGTAAACTTCAGTTTGAATACAGAAATATTTAGAAATAGTTTACTAAAATCTGTTCGAGACAAAAACCGTAAGGTCAGTCATCAATATCCATGTGAAGTCTCAGTCTTCAACTGTTGTAGTTGCTAAACTAGCTGCTCGTAAGATGGTGGCCATGGCAGCAGGGCGTATGCAGGCCCTGCAGCTCCACACATCCAGCAGGAGCTGTTTTGTGGTCCCTTGGGTTCCACAGGTGCAGGAGGTGAAGATACAGGGGCTCTCGGATTCCAAAGGCCTGAGAGAATTGTCCTTGAAGATAGGGAGAAAAGCTAAACAATGCCAAGTAAGGTGAAAAAGAGTGCGTTCTGTGACACCATTGGACAGAGAGAAGAGCAGAGAGTGATAACTGTAGTGAAGAAGATTGGTGGTGGTACGATAAGGGAGACTATATTAAGTGTGTATGTCTTCTAATAAACGCCATTTGCTGCTGACCATATTGGTGTTTGAGTGGTACGCGAATGGTCCGGGTAACGCGGGGCCGGAGGAGCCGGGCGTAGAGAAACCTGAAGGCTGTCACGCCAACTCGCTGGATGTGAACTGCAACTTAGGCTATCCGAGGCTTTGCAACATTCAACATCCAGTGTGAAGTCTTTCAAAAATTTGAGTTTATTACACTTACTCATGTCCCTTTGTCAGCTAAATCCATGAAAAGCACAAAGAATAACATTTTTACACAGGTCTTCTAAACAGGTCTGTCTCAAATTCAACATTGTATTAATCAAACCCACTACACTGTACTTAATTTGCTAATTACCTACATATGTGAGCTAGCTTAGTCAGTCTGTCATTGCAATTGTTTCCTCTCTGTTCTCTTTTTGTAAGAGAGTAAAATCTATTGCTGCTTTTCTCCCCCCATAATTTACGTGCGACACTTTCATTATTCCAAAGCCTCGTTGCTTCCTTAAATGCATTTGTGACAATGTGTTTTGTTTCTGGGTCTGTAGCAAATCCTTTTAAAGTCTGAGGGTTCGAATGGCTTCTTGACGTTCTTATCTTCTTCCCCCATCAGATAATAATAGCAGAGTCAGATAATCAACTCAGAAAATGGAAGTAACTGGCACTGATTTACCTTTTCTGCTACTTCTCGCACTGACTGGACACTTGTTCCATAAAGATGATTATTGTACTGGCCAGCTTCAATGAATTTATGATCCTGAATATCCTTCTCCATTTGCTCTCGAGAAGTGACAAAATGGTAATCACGTCCATCCACCTCATAATCTCGTTTTGGTCTAGTAGTATCTTCAAATATAAACCAGAAATTTTTAAAGCAAAACAAAAACCAAAATATCCAAAAATACTCTCCAATTAGACTGCAAAATTTCACAAGCAAAGAGAAACTGAAAATTACGATAGGTCTACAAAATTTTGATGACATATTAACTTAGTTAAGTGAAATTCCGAGGATGTTTATTAAGAAAATTAATAGCAACAATAATTTAGTTTCAAATTCAATAAGACTTAGAATCATAGAATCATAGAAACATCATGGCTGGAAAGGACCTCCAGGGTCATCAAGTCCAGCCCTTTCTCCTAGTGCCTAACCGCTAGACCATATCCCCAAGCGCCACATCCACCCGTTCCTTAAACACCTCCAGGGTTGCTGACATCACCACCTCCTTGGGCAATCCATTCCAGCAACTAACCACCCTCTCAGTAAAGAATTTCTTTCTAAGATTCAATCTAAACCTCCCTGGATGCAACTTGAGGCCATTTCCCCTCGTTCTGTCATCACTAATTGGAGAGAAGAGACCAACACCAGCCTTGCTACAACCTCCTTTAAGGTAGTTGTAGAGGGCAATAAGGTCCCCACTCAGTCTTCTCTTCTCCAGACTAAACAATCCCAGATCCCTCAGCCTCTCCTCATAGGGCATGTCCTCCAGCCCCTTCACCAACTTGGTTGCCCTTCTTGGAACTTGCTCCAGCACCTCAATGTCCTTCCTGTACTGTGGTGACCAAAACTGGACACAGTACTCGAGGTGCGGTCTCACAAGTGCCGAGTATAGGGGCACAATCACCTTCCTGCTCCTACTGGTCACGCCGTTTCTGATACAGGCCAGGATGCCATTGGCCTTCTTGGTCACCTGACCACACTGCTGGCTCATGTTCAGCCGGCTGTCGATCAACACCCCCAGGTCCTTCTCCACCAGGCAGCTCTCCAGCCACTCTTCTCCAAGCCTGTAGTGTTGCTGGGGGTTGTTGTGGCCAAAGTGCATGACCTGGCACTTGGCCTTGTTAAACCTCATACAATTGAGCTCAGCCCATCGCTCCAGCCTGTCCAGATCCCGCTGCAGAGCCTCCCTACCCTCAGCAGATTGACACTTGTGCTCAATTTTGTGTCATCCGCAAATTTTCTGAGGGTGCACTTACGTGGAACACATGAGCCAAACTTGTCTGGAAATTCTGAGATTAGATCATCGTTTATTCTGTCTTTCATAGGTCCCAAAACAATCACTGGTCGAGTGTAATTGACTAATAAACAGAAGAGAAAAACATCAGTTACATTTCAGCATGACTGCTAACAGCAAAACAAGCTTTACCACATGGTAATTATTTTAGTAACTAAGATAATACAGACTTCCTAAAGAAAAAAAACCTAAACAAAACATGTTGAAGAATGCGAATCAATAATACTGTAGTCACAGCAGACTCATAGATAGTAATTCTCAAATTACTACCCTGAACAGCTAAAGATGAGTCTTAAATCTCTTATTTTTTTTTTAAATCATCTTTTCACAAAGTATTGCCCTTCAATTTCATGTAGAAAGCAAAAGAGGGAAGTTTTAAAAACTTTTTACTTCAAAGAGCAGCAGCAGAGTTCATGACAATCTAATTCTATGTTGGAAGACGTTGCTGTTTTTCCTAAGACCACAATTAAACACTCATACGAAAAGACTCTAATAGCTTCTTTAACTACTAAACCTCTTATAAAATAGCACCTTTTGAAAGCAGCTTCATTTTTTATGAAGTTCCAAAAGGCTTCTAGTTGGAAATTAGGTGTAAGCAGAAAATACCTGATTATACTGCAAGAACCATGAAGTAATTCCAAAGTAGCTCAGCATTACCATATAATTTGTTTAGGTTTTAACTATGGGTTCAATTTGGCTTTACTATACAAACATAACCAAATTAAATAAAGTCTGACCTATAAAACATATTCTAATTTGTCTCACAGAACTATTTCCTTTCCAAACTGCTAATATATATATATATATATATATAAAGGAATGTCTTGCATACAGTTAACTATCAACCTATCAATTTAATAACAGACATCTTTGCTTAAAGATGTCTCAAGCGTCTCCAGTTCAAGCACACTTAAATCTATTTTGGCCATTACAATTCTTCACTCATCTGAGCTTCTTAAAAAATAAACTGCAGATAACGTATGAAGGGAAGGTATTACTGCTCCTAAGCAAAGGAATGAGATGTTGGTTCTTTTATGGCCTTCCCCATGGACTGTGTTAGACTCATAAAGAGAATTACAGTCACGTCCTTAAATGACAAAGCCCTCAGCTCTCTAAAATCTTTAGTTTTACAACAGGATATTTACTAAATCATCAGTTTGTGCAGATTTGTTCACATCTTTTTCTCTTCAGCCTTGACTTTAATTCACTTGGTATTACCCTCATTCTCACTGCATCGTTTAAACTATCAGAATCTGGGAAGCAAACACTAGCTGGTGTGCACACATATACCTTCATTTGATGGTAACAAACCTTCAGTCCCCTCGCTCAGCATAGGTTACTTAGTGCATCGAAGAAGGCCTATCATTTCCCTGTTTCTAGCAGGATCTTAACTCATGCATGCCTTATCCATGATTCTATCTGCAGCCTAACAAAAAACTATGGGATATAAATAGAGACATTTGTGTGAGTCTCGTGTAACATTTTTACTAGTCTGGGAGGCTTACAGATGAAATGGAGCCTATATGCCATGATTAACAAGGCAGAGTGGAAAGTCTGCACAGGCATGCGTGTTCCACAATGCCATTAAAGCAACTGGGTTGTGCCACTCACTGCATGAAACGAGCCAAATTCTCGATGCCCAAAATTCGTGCCTGATGTGTATTTACTTTGCTGCCTTTCTGATAGGTAACAGATATCACGTATCCTAAAGAACCTTCCTTTTACAGATTAGTTTACAACTATATGAGCTATGCATCAGATAACATAAATGAACTATTAGCACCTGCGGTGGTGAAGGGGAGTTATAAAAATTCTGTATCAATTATACACGGTGAAGCAAGATCAAGACCAGCGTGAAACAGAAATTACAGCCCTTTACTGGAAATTAGTGAAAAGCATTTCATTTAAAATGCAAATAGGTGAAAATATTTTCTCTTAACAATTGTCCTCTACTTTCTTCTAAAAACACCTTAAGCCTACAAAAACCCACTTGTTAATTGCTAACCAAATCAGCCATATAAGAAGCCCATACAGAAATCGAAGACTGACACAATTTAGAAAAATGTCAATTAAAGCTAAAACAGACAAATCATCTTATGACATATTTTTGCTGAGTCAGCAGAGGACCTGCAACAGTGTGAATGCTAAAGCAGTGAGAAATACAAGAGAACTGTAATTTCTGAGGTTCACATTGACAAAACTATTAAACATATTTTTTATGCAATATGAATATAATTTACATTGCACACCTTTGGATCAATACTTTAGCAATTGCACGGAATAATTTACATCTTTATGCTTTATCTGTTTGAATAACAATAACAATATCCAAACAGTGAAGAAGTAGTTCATCATGGTGCTTAGTGTACAAAGGCACATGAAGCATTTTGATAGTTCAGATTCTATTTATTTTATAATGAACAAGATCTACAAACCTTCTTGTTGATTGACTGGTTCATATGACAAGACGTATTCCTCTTGGCCACCTAGAATGTCAATGCAAAGACATGTCTATGTATTTTTTTCCTCAATGAACACACTTAAATGAGTCGTTCAACAAGCTATAGTAATACAGACACTCCTCAGTAATATGCATTGCAGTGATACTGATGAAAGACATTTCTCAAGAGCGATGACATTATAAAAATCACAAAGATAAGCCAAACACACTACTTTAAAGCATAGACACATACAGTATAATTTCCTGGTTTATGTTAGCATGTCAAACTGACATCAAGCACAAGAATTTTAAGGCCTTATCCACATTTCCCTGAATGAAACGCATGCCATGCTATCATTCACTGCTAGAGGCAATGCCGCCACCATCATGGCTGTTCTCTGGGCTTTTGAAGTCAGCAGTCATAGTAACATTTTTCTATATTTATCAGGGGCTGACAACCACGTATGCCAAGATGCACTTACCAGAACACAGCATTTGTTTAAACATCTTCAACCACTTAAATTCTACAAAAACACTAAGTAACTGTTCTTCTACTAACTAATTTTTAAAGATGAAGTTAAAAACAGACTGTTTTGCATTGCTCTTGGCTCCAGAGAGCACATCAGCAGTGAATGAAACAAAAATAACTGAGTTTTGGCCTCTGACAGCTGCAGGTTTTTTAAATGTTAGTGAAAGCATCTGGAATATACCTCAGTTGCCATCTCTCTAAAAGACTATTGTAACAAGTCATCTCTTAAGCAAGATTTCTTGCAATGAAATAACTAAAAACTAACTCCATGACAGCAGAGAATTTATAATTCTGAAGACAGAAGCTCAAATCATACGACACTACTATGAACTTTCAATAAAATGAAGTCCTTCAGTAACTTGCTCATGTATTTTGGAACATTCTTTGGAGCTCTCAAGCTACACTTATAAATAATAGATCTAGAGAAGCAATACATGAATTTGTAAAAGCCACCTTCTGTCATCTGATTCTGTGCAAGTGTGGTACAGCATTAGTATGTTCCTTGGCATGTTATTTCATAGCAAATACCACTGAACTTTTAAATCTAGAATTTACAATTTGAGATAATTTTTTTCTCATATTTGCAATAAATTTGCATTCATACTGTACTAGAGCAATACATGAATGAGATTTTTTAATTTTGTAAGTTATTGCAAGTGAGGAATACCTTGAGACAGACATGTAAACATGCAACCTCTATATCTGAATAATCAAAAGATTACTCATGCAAATGGATTTTAGAAGGACAGTATATACTTTCAGGACCCCTTTTAAGCTAGGGAGAGAAATCATCAACTACCAACTGATCTATGAAAGATCCAGCTCTCATATAATTAGGTACTTCTTTGGATAAGTCAGATTGCTTAGTACCAAAAATTGGTAGAGCAAACTACTAAAAAGATAATAACAAGTGAAAAGCATCCTCCGAGTGAGGGCAAAAAGTATATATTGTCACTGTTTTTCAATATGTTGGAGAAGTGAATATTTATAGAATGAACCTTTTGAACAACCGTACTCATCTGTAATCAAGATAACTTTCATATTAGACAGCATAAGAAGAAATTAAAGAAATTATTTTAATAAAAAATGCTTGGAATTACACATCCAGATAAGCAAATCCATGACATTCATAATAAAATCAGGGCTTCTCAAGTAACAACAGACTAAAAATCTAACTAGAAGCACCAATAACGTAAGTAAAGCAAGCTCTGAGAAAAACTTCAGGGCAGGGAGAAAGGAAAGCAACAACTTTGTGAAGAAACAGTCACAGTTAGGTAATTTTAATGGTGTGGCATTAAAAATGGCTAAAATTTCTAATTTGTCAACAGCAACTTCCCTACATGCTCAACTTTCAGGTAATACAAATGCCTAACCCTACTGGTTTCTTTTCAAGTACAGTCTATGTCACTGTGAACATTTTATATACCTGTACATAAATTTGTATTTTACATATGTGTGTATCTCTCCTTGAACATAATTGGGTTCCAGGACAGCACACCTTACTGAGTGGAAATTACAAGGGGGATTGAAGTTTTAGTTCTAGCATAAGGCATTTGTTAAGCACTGTAGAGCAGCATCATGCAGTACATTACCCATACTGAACACACAGTACCACTGCAACTTGGTAACAGAAAGTAGTAAGGTAGCTTGGAGTAGTCAGTCTAGTATTTAAAAGACATCATGTCTTCAGAGAGAAATTGTGCATGTCCTCCCAGCATGCTAACTTATCATAACTGACCCGAGAGCTGCATGTGTGTATGCTTTGAAGACAATTCATACTAAGCACCCACACTGGACAAAACAGCTAAATGAAAGCTCAGAGCAAGGGTAAATACATGTTTGCTTATCTTCACTTTTGGTAGAAATACATACGTATTAAAACTGAGTATCAGTTGTCAAAAACTGTAGATAATTATTGCACTGTTTCATGGATTACACAGTTCAGTTACGCTTCCGGTATTAAGCTCAAATACACATATTTGTCAGCATAAAATGTACACTTAGGTTTTAACAGGTCCAGATATCCTGCATAATCAAATAAAATAGGACTATATTGTAATCAGTTAATTTAAATTAATTATCAATTAATTCAAATTAAGCTGAATTAAGGAAAACACAGATCACAAACAATGATATCCATAAAGGAGCTTTGCAGTGATTCTTTCAGGTGAGTTTTTACAAAACAAAGACATGGTACGATTTGCAGTACTCGCCAAACACATGAGGCATGGATTTCACCTGAAGGTGACTGGGAAGTTCTATTCAACATGTAAATACCCAGAAAAGACAGACAAACAAAACCAAAGAAAGCTACTAAACAAAGGTTCTAAATAAATGAAGAACTTAAAAACACTTACGGTAACTACTTTCACTATCGCTGGCATTAGAGGTTACATGCTCTGAAATTGCAACACAATGGGAAAAAAATAAGGAACATACACTCACGGCATGAGTCCAAAACAAAGCAAATTGACACAACATAATCCAGATGAAGGACAATACTGATACTGAAATGCTGAAATCAATACATACTGCATATACAAGTTTTTAAGGTACTTCTCATAGCTCTCAGGATCAAGCTTATTTTCACATGAAAGGAATTGATGTTAATAAAAAGAAAAACATTAAATAGCACATCAAAATAATATTACCAAAAATACACTAATCCATAGTCCACATGTAACCCTGCAGTTTTTTGGTCTTCGTTTCAAGATTAATTTTGTTGTGCAAAAGCTATGGAATTATGCAATGCAAACTTTATGCAGGCAATTTACAGATTACACAAACAGGCCTGAAGCAGGAAACAGTCCCTGAAATATAGTCCGTTATAGAGCAGCACGTTGAATAATAGATATTTTCCTATGATACATTCAATATTTTACTTGAAGTGCAACACAGAATTAAGATTAATTTTTGCCCCAATACTGCTTTAGTTTTCAACAGCTCCTGACTTTTATTCTGGAATATTTTGCTTAATAAGTGAACTACTTCAGTAGCTACCGAGTGTTTATATTTACTCTTTTAAGCTATATAACTGTTAAATATGATTATCATCAAAAGGCAATTGAAGAATGTTGGTATCAAATCTATTCTTTCACCTGAAAATTCTACAAATCTAGTGAGCAACTTTGCCATCACTGAACTTCATTGTAGAAATTGTCATACCACCCGTAAGTGTGTCTACTTATAATGAATACCACTAACATTTACAGGTTAAGACCGCATTAAAAAGCTTGCCTTTGACCTACAGGAATCAAGTAAAATTAACTTGCAGTTATGTACCTAACTGTATGTATAGAATGTATGCACATGTTGCCATGAGGAGTCTTTATAGTACGTTAAATTCATTGTGGTTTCTCCCTGACAAGACCAAAAAGAAGGAAGCAAGGGCACTCCAGGGCTAAGAATACAGTTTTGAAGCAAGTATGCTCTAGCAATTAAAAAGTATTTTTGTACGTTAGTCATCATACATAAACTAATTATCCTACAAAAACATTTTTTGATAAAGTGACTATCTTTAAATCACAATTCTCTGGCTACACCAAACTCCCACATTCCACTTCTGTGCAGGAAAACCACACAATTACTTCATAATATTTCCTAGTACCAGCAAGTTGGATCCATTTCCATTTTATTTTCTTGCCTTGGAAAAAGAATGTCCACTTTAGCTTGGAAGAGGCAAACAGTGATGTTTAAAAGCCTCACAGTGGAACATGAAAGGGAGGCCTCATCAACTAAGAGACAAGTGTTGCAATAGCCTGACAAGAGGCACAATTGGTGAAGATGTAAAGGAAAAAATGCCAGCAAGAACAGTAATCTGGTGGAGCCTAAGTAACACCGCTTGCATTAAGTGTGGTAAGACAATTTCAAAATGTCTGATTGTTTTGAGAAGCCACGTCTTTCGATTACAGAATCGCCAAGTGAAATATCTGGTCCATATTACACAGTTTAATCTAACACGTGATCACACAGCCAAAAAGTCTGCTTATGATCTTGTGCTCTAAAACACAAGGTGATAAAGTTTGCTAAGGTCTCTAAGAATTTCCTTGAAGCTAGTCATGTAGGAAATTGAAGTTGAATTGAAACTACTAGAAGTTTTGAGACCAAGGGTAGAAGGACATGACTCCTTACATACAATTTCAAGAACACTGTGCATAACAGCTATGCCCTCAGAGATGTTCTTTTTTTAATGTCCTTTAGTCACGTATGTTTAGTGACTAATTTTGCAATCTAATGTGTGCTGAAAGCAAGACTTGCTTTTTTGTCATTTCAGTACACTGGTGCTGTATGTTTCCAAACCAGATCAGTTAAGAGTACTGGGCAACTTCTGAATCTTACTGTATTTAATTAGACAACATTTCTGACTCCTCCGTTAGATACTCCTCTAAGTGTTCTAAAACCCTCCTAAGGAGTTCAAATAAGGAGTTCAAAGACAGCAGAACTCCCACGGCATTTGTTAAGCAAAATTTGTTTCAGTATCTGTAAACATCACCTAGAGTGGGAGAATGGAAAACTCTAATTGAAGTATTACAACAATGGTTACACTCTTACTGCAAAAAAAGGTAGGTAATTTTTAAAGAAATAAAACCATAAAGAAAAGAGTAAAACAACATAAAAACATAATCACCAAATTTAAAACCAGTACTATCGAGGAGAAATAAGTGCTGGTAAACTTCCAAATAACAAAAAAAATTAATGCAACAGTCACGTGAACTTAAATTAACACAGTCCTGAAAACAAAAATCCCCAGAATGTTATGAACTAGAAAACACTTGAGTCAACCTCCTCATGCCAGCAGAGCACCAGTCTCAGAGATCTGTTAAAAAAAAAAGTAGTAATTTTTCAGATGGAGGTTAAAATAACTTGGGAGTATTTTGATCACTTACTCAGGCCTTTTGATCCCATGTCGTCAGGGACCTCCTGCAGAGTAGTCCCCAGAGGGCAAGCAATAAAAAGACAATCACAAAGAAAATAATTGTCAGTAATATATAAAATTGGCGCTACGACAGGAGACAGTTCCCAGAACATCACAGGGGAAGTTCAGTCTACAGAATTCAACCTGACTGGCACGTATAGTGTAATCAGAGATGTAAATGACAAAGAACGCAGTGGACATGGTCTGATTAGCAAAGTGATGCATCTGCTTTTTGAGAAGTTACTTTTTGAGTGCTGTCAATAACACTGAAAATCAAATCAGCCTCTTTTCTTTAGGAAAACCAGATTAGAATAAATGAAGAAAAAAGTTTAAAGGGACTGATGTGAGAAGCTGGTAAGCTCCAGTATACTTTCTTCACTGCTGTGTCCTCTATTTCAAATCAGAAATGAAGGACCATCATTGACAGTGCTAAAAGTCTGTTATCTCCCCTCATTCGGTACACAGTTACTTAACAGTATTACCCAGTTCATTCCAAACTGGGATACTATTGGGTTAAATTTGAATGGCAATCAAATGGTTTTATCAATTTTTTAGATTGGTTTGTCATTGGCACCTCAAACTCATCAGCCTGTTGCAGCTCATGAAACTGTCTCCATGGTAACACCCTACTGCAATCTAGCAGGCCCTTCTAGGTGTGTTTCGCTCTTCGTTGAATGCCACATACTTACGGTCAATATCACTGGTTTCCTGCTCACTCTGGTCCTTGTTCTTGTAGAAGGGAAATTTTCGGGAAAAGAGGTTCTTTTTACGCTTGTCATTGAATGACTGCTGAAGAAGAGAAGGAGGGGCAAAACAAAGGATGTCTAATGTCTGTGTGAACAAAGGCCCAGACCAGCAGCTTTGTGGAAGCTGACTCCTATAACCACATTATGCAGTGCATATTTCAGTTTCACACTACCTTCTCGACTCATTAAAAATAGAGACTGGGAGATTTATGGCTTTACTCACATACTCTCCTGAAAGAATTGGCAGACTGTTCACCCTGCATGGCCTGACCTATGTTTCACAACTTTATGCTTGCTAAGAGTATAAAAAGGTGTGAAAAACTAGACTGCTGTAAGATGGCCAAACCATAATGAATTCAAAAATCAATTAAATCACCAATATTATCCAGTGTGAGGGTAACAGCATTTAAAAAAACAAATGCTGAGACTTCAGGTATGCTTTGCGGACAGCTGACATCATAACAGCACACCAGAAGTATTTGGCACTGTTACCCACTTTGCAAAACTGCAAATACTTTGGTGACAACTGCTACATAACATGTCATACAGTAAAGAAAAAAGGGAGTTCATAGCTGGCATTGAACCAAATGCTCTTACAGTAAAACTAAGTAACAGTAAAACTAAGTAACAATAACATAGGAAAAAAGAAGAAATTTGTCTAGCTAAAATATCCAAACAATAGAATAACTCAACCCTGTATTTTTTACTTTCACACTTGCAATTCATTTCAAGTTCACGTAAAGAAATTACTTTGCTCTGTGTAAGTCTGTATCCCGATATCAAGACTAACTTTCAAAAGATAAACTCACTTCATCCATTTAGGGTGGCATTTATTTTTCAAGAGTGCATTTGTAGAGAATCACCACGTGAAAAGCCTATGTCCAAAGTCTATGTTCAGCAACTTTTGACATTAACTGCTTGTATTGCTGAAGAATTTCTCCAGCTCAGCTGCTAAAAACCTTGTAATTACCCATTTGAATACAAACTATTTCTGTCCTCTTTGTCTAAGTGGAGAGCACAGATGTATTTTTATTCACACACAGGTATGTCTACAGGTATAATTAAGGTTGAATTTAGAATATCTACCATGTCTTCTGCTGAAGAAATCATGACTAAATTGATAAAGAAACTCAATGTATAAATAAAGCAGGAAGATATTTATTGTAATTTTGCCCAGAACTAGATGTAACACAGCTAACTCAGAAGCCAGCCAAAATTTCCTTTCATCTTTAGGCTTAATTACCTGATCAGTTTTGCCAAGACAGGCAAGTTGCCCTATTTTTGTTCTCTGGTTTGCAAAAACTCTATTATGGGAAGGATGGCAAAAGTAAGAAAATGCCCAATGTGGGTTTGAGAACCTATGCTACACGGGAACTATTTATTTACAAACCAAAGTCCAGCAAGCAGCAAGAAATAATAAAACTTATGAAGAACAATTTTCTGAAAACTGTTAAAAAAATAATCTTCACATCATAAATTAAATGGTCTATTAGCAGCTAATTCTAAAATTTGGAGCACTCTAACCTCCAAGTAATTGTTTGGCTGTCTTTAGACAACATGAGTCCATCTCCTTCCATTATATACAGCTGCAAAAGGACACACTATTTTTACCAGCATTAAGTGCAGAATGAAATGTAGCAACAAACAGGTGTCAAATAGGACAAATATTTTTCAACCAGCAGGCCACCTTCTGTGGTACAATTACAAAACTAGCATTTGGCCTTCCCAAAGAAAATGCCTACAGCGTGGCACAGAACCTGCATCCTGCTGCAGCACTACAAATACTTCTTGGCCATCTGTTTTACTACAGACTTGTTGGCAATATCAAGTACTGAAACATCTAGTGATGTTTTCATTACCACTCTTTTAAAAAAACTCCAAAACTGTACATGACCAAATAATAAAGAGGCACATGGTACCACAGAGGCTCACTGACAGCGAGGTCTGGAAATAGCAGTATTGTGTTAAGTAAGAAATCTATAAAATCCTTAATTAGCGGTCATCTGTGTTCAACTAGAACTGTCATTCTACTCTAAGAATTGGTAAATTATCAACCTGACATACGGACAAAGGAGCTGGTTTGAAGCCACTCATATGTTTGCAGGAAACACAGTTGGCATGGATAAGGTTTTAAGTTATGGTCCTCTGACTCGCTTTCGCTGAAGTCAACAAGTCATTGCAATTGATTTCTCATACTCAGAAAGGTTAATGTAATCTACTGAACAAGGTCAGAGAAAGATGCCCAGAGGAGACCTTTGCCAAGTATATGGAAAAATATTGTAACATGGATTTAAAAGAAGTCTCACATCTATCTAACTGTTGCATTCAGGCAAGTCCTTCGGTTTGGGCAAAAGAAAAGAGTAAGTATAGGTAAAACTGCTGCAATGGTGCAGTTTCCCTGAGGTAGTAAGACTTTGTCATCCAGATAGTTAAAAGGAGCAGCTGATTCATTGTACTTCATAAAACATAACTGCATTTGTCATTTGAGTTTGAAAATATTTCATAACAGTAATTATTTGAACTTTCTGTACAGTAAATCTGAACTAAAATGAAATTTTATATACTGCATGTATAATGGTCAGAGTCAGTTCCATTGCAAAAAGAAAATAAATGTAATATTACAATGATTTCGCACAGAAGATTAGCCAAAAGGTTATTTTTAAAAGATGCCATGATTATAAAAAGCTTCAGAAAATTGCTTATTAGTTGCAAATGCACAGCAATTGTATTAAATTTTTCATTAAGCCCACTGCAAATCATAAACAGGCATCATGAGCAAAAATATATTAAAACAGAAGCAGCACAGACAGTTAGATAAATGTGTCAATGAAATAAACTAAAATCAACATAAATCAACCATTTGTGCTCCAGATTTTTTTAGTTTTCTTTAGAATGAAAAGAATATGGATTTTAATGTTTGCCATCACTATGATTAATAAGGTTTTAAATGCAGAAATGTTGAGGATCTGTACAAAGTCAGTATGTCATCCTATCCATGGAGTTTTATCCAGTACAGATACAGGAATGCACACAGTCCAAGAAGATACGCGTGGTGCTGACAACTTGGTGGGAAAAACATCATCGTAACAAATACGGGAAGAATATTTTAAGGAGAAACCGTAATGTTAAGACATTTGCAGTTGAAGCATAAGATTGTGGACAGCATAAGTGTGTTTGCACAATGGAATGTTACTAAAGGAAGACAAACTGCAGTTCTGTATCAATGGCAAGCGTAGTTGATTTTCCACTCAGTATCACATGCAAATCTCTGGTGCTACGCTAGTACACAGTGAATGTGCACTAACTCTGGTATTGTCCAAATGCTATTTTGAACACGTCGCTCATTAACTGTTTGCAGTTTATTGGCAGACAGACTACAAAACCATGCCATTACCTTTCAAAAAGCATGCTAACACTAGCTTGTTTTAATTTCATTGGTTTTTTTCAAAAGTATTGAAGTCATTTTCTTTGTAAGATTTTTCTTCTACAAACTGAATTCAAATTATAGGAATGATCAGTTTAAAAATTACCACATCGGTTGATAACATTTTATTGCAATACCAAAACACAAATGCACCAACACAGAAAAAACTGTAAATAATGCTGCGAATCCTCACAGCAGTAATCCTTGATCAGAAAATAACTAGAGATACTTTTTTTCTTTTAAACAAATACATCAAGAAACATGATGTCTTCTTCATCAATAACCAAACTGAAACCTTTCCCATCTAACAGAGGGATGTACATATGGGTTTGGCAGTTTATTTAAAGTCTTAAAACATCAGGATAAAACACTGAAGATGTAATGTTGTATAGATGTGATTTTTGAATTGATGAAAACATTGTATATGAAATAAATGACTAAAAGAAAACTTTAGTCAATCATTATTGTAACTCTATATGTCACAGCATTAGTGCTTTTTTAAAAAATAATCAGTATTGAAGAAATAGCTTTCTCGGGAGGTTAAAACCATGGTTTCAGATTTTTTTAAATGACAACATATATTAGTTCAGAAGGCTTTCACACCTAAAATACATACACCTATGTCTTGACATTAGTAGTTACTTACTAGTAACAGGAATTGTGAGGTTTTGAAATTGCTTCTTAAATTTTAAAATGACCAAAACACACCAAAAAAGTCTCACCTTCAAAATAAATTTAAATAGTGGCTCCTACACCATTATGAAATTGCTATGACTTCAGCTACAAACATTCCTATTACTTTGTAAGTAGCCACATTGCTTTGTCACCACTTATTCCCATCAGGCATATTGGGAGAGGGTTTGCGTATCGTGCAATACAGCAAAGCAATGGGCCAACTAAATTTAAAACTAAGATTTCTATTTTTCATCTGCGTAGCTATTTCCATGATTTGAGCACAGTCACATCAGTACTTGCTCCAACAGAGAGTGGCAGTGAGAAAAAAAATGCTCTAAGATGGAGACTGATTGTGGTCAGCAATGGCACTAGCCCTGCATGCGGTTCTTTAAAGCTCATACACACATAACTGTAACAAAGAAATTACTATATGCTTTCTGCATAACTGTTTATTGTAAAGTCTCACTACAACATAGAAATCCTGCTGAGTTTTTTATCCTTTTACAGATGCACTGAAAGAAACTTAAACTTTTTACTTTTTCTGAAAATTGGTAGTAAGTCCCTTCCCAAAGAAAGGGAGTCCAATCCATACTGAAGGACTACACTGCACTTCTAGAGCTGTTACAAACAGCACTGTGCAATTTATTACTAAGACAATCTGTTGCCAAACTTGTAGTGTTTTGGCACATAAAAGTTTGCTTTGGTGCTCAGAATTATTATATTTCTATCTGAAAGAATTTCATCTCTTTAGTAAACTCTGAGTCTGCATAAACAAAGCATTGAATGTTACCATTCACATGTAATTAGCACTTAATTAACTCACCCCTTTATCACCTCTTGTTTTGGAATTGAACTTCACTGTCTTTAAACGGGCTCGTTCTTTTTTCTCAACTCTATCACAAAAACATAAACAAAAAAGTAGATCAGCTCAATTCCAGAAGTTGAAGAAACTAGTTGCAGACAGGTGCACCTTTTGAAGTACAACTTTTTATTGCTGCTGACACCTTCAGAAAATGGAGCCTGCTATTGGCAAACTGTATTGGAAAAGTAGGGTCTTATTTCTCAAGCTGTGAGGATATTGGAGTATTTTATGATTAAACAGGTTCAACAGATCTAAGAGTTAGACAGAAGTTAACAGCCTCAGTTATGAGTCAACAGCAGTTAAGATTCAGAGCATCTTATCTCTTATTTGACTCTCTAGTATGGCAAACACTTTGTTTCCATTCACGCTGGCCACCAAAGAGAGATTTTTTGGGTACAAAGAACTCATGACAGTGTCACAATTGAAATAAAACCGACTTTGCGTGTTTTCATACATAAATTGTAGCAACGTCACACTTGTTTAAACCCAAACTTGCTTGCAGTGAGAACACAGAAATGGACTTGGACCAGCTTTATTGACTTCAGCACACAACTCCTAAGGCTAAATTCGATTTGAACAAACTTCTCACTGAGTTAGTCAGAATTCAACTACAGATTACTTTTTTTTAAAAAACAAACGAAGTAGCTGATGTGGTAACAGAATTCAGAGCAAAGAGGACTGCATAGACATAATACGTATGAACAATATCAGACGCTTTACAGCAGACACCTCCGAGTCAATAAAATATGACATACCTGCGTTTGCTTGGGATAACTCCAATTTCATCACTTTCTCCATCTGGAGTTACCTGCCGTGCTTGCCACCACTCATCATCAGAAGCATTAATGACATGGAGAATATCGCCAAATTTGAAGTTTAATCCCTGACTTGGAAGGCCGCTATCTTTAGTCTTGTCATAATCAAAAAGAGCTCTACATTGGAAAGAAAAGAATAAACAGAAAAAAGTACGAAAAAAATGGGTGAATATGAAGCACACAAGACATGAAGCAAGCTCCTTGTGTTGTTCATAAATGATTGCACCATCCTGACAGCAGCTTAAAACAGGAACACTGAATGCACTATGGTCTCTCATACACACAGAGAATCACTTGGTCCAGGTGATCCTGTTGTTGCGGGGGGATTGGACCAGATGATCTTTCGAGGTCCCTTCCAATCCATAATGATTCTATGATTCTATAATATGCAGTACAGTATCCCCTAACGACTGAGAACAAACTACATCCACAGCACAATTCTAGTGCTTTATGAAAGGTCAATGGAAGATGCCTCCTGCAATTCGCTAAGTACTTTGTACTTAAGACCTCACTAATAAGACCAAGTTAAATGTCAGCCTAGGACAGAAAAGACAAGCTAGTATTAGAAGCACACACCACTGTCAAAAGTTAAGTAACGTACATCATTTTTACCATTAGGAATTGGAAATATTTTAGTAAATAAAAACTACGTATGCCTTTAAAAACAAAAAACTTAGACATATGATCTGAACATGCCATTGTTACTGTAATATATGAAGGCAATGAACCTTATATGCATCATTTAGGAAAATTCCCAACCATTTCAAGAGAACATTATCTGATTTTCTAAGACAAGCCTGTTTCCAAATAACAGGCACTAGCAATACCTGAACACAACCTGTGCAGCTACAGCTTCTCTTTTTACCAGCAAGGTCGGTTTAAGCAAGCCCACTGTTATTCATGCCCACATTCACACCAGCTTTGCAGTGACTTCTTTCCCCCTTCTAATTTACAGAGAGCATGAAAGACATAGGGTGTGCCACACTGCAGAACTGATACGGGTTAAAACCAATTTCTCTCTTTTTGGATCATGTTGTATCTGGATCAGCTCCCTGAGGAACTAAAGAGACCTGCAGTATGTTCCCAACAGCAGAATCTAGGGTTTTAGTGGGAATGTGAAAATGAATGATGACAGAAGTCTCTTCCCAAAGGGATAAGAGATGCTCCTTAGATTATGCATTATATAAAGTGCTCTTATTTCACATTTGTCAAATGTGTATTTGACAGAAGTGCCTGTATGACATAGGCCAAAAAATCCTTAACTTCATTTATACTGCAAACATAAGTTTTTCCTGATCAACTACTGCTTTGAACACAGTCACATGGTGTTTAGTCTAAAGTGCTATTTAAAATTAAATGAGAAGTTCTAGAAACTTCTCATTTCTATAAAATTTATTATAAAACACTAAGTCCTCCCATTTATTTCACCCTGTATTACTGAGCAACAAAACAGCAATAAAATAGGAAACTTGGTTCCTTCATTTACAAGTCTACATGAAACTTGTTTCATGTCTGTGCTTCAGAGTAAGAAATTTAATGGCTACGTATTAGAAACTGTTCACAGTTACAAATTTTTCACAACATCTTTTCAGCTGGCTACTCATTACTTTCAATATCATAGACTGTGGATCAAGTTTTACTGAAGTATTGCTTCCATTAGGGTACTGTTGAATAAAGCATTAATTTCCTGCAGCAGAAGCATCTGCATGTATTATTTAATGACATGTGAATTTATCTTACTTCAGAATGAACAGTGGTCAACTTACAAAGGAGGTTCTCTCTTTGAGTCTTTGGTAAAGCCACTTGAAACTAGGTGTTTGAACTATCAGAATAACAGGGATACCCAATTAAACTCCTCCTGCAGGCAAGCACACTTCTCAGGAATGGTGATAATGTCAGATCTTATTTTGCACAGAATCACAGAACATTAGGGATTAGAAGGGACCTCAAAAGATCATCTAGTCCAAACCCCCCGACACAGCAGGATAACCTAGACCAAGTCACACAGGAATATGTCCAGGGTTTTAAACGTCTCCAGAAAAGGAGACTCCACAACCCCCCTGGGCAGCCTGTTCCAGTGCTCTGTCACCCTCACTGTGAAGAAGTTCCTTTTCACACTGATGTGGAACCACCTATGTTCCAGCTTACACCCACTGCTCCTTGTCACCATGTGCCCAGGTGGCATTAAAGGCCAATTGCATCTGGGCTTGTATCAGGAATAGTATAGGAATAGGCCAGCAAGACTATGGACATAATTGTTCCCTTGTACTTAGCACTGGTAAGGCCTCACCTCAAGTATTCGGGGCAGTTCTGGGTCTCTCACTTCAAGAAAGATGTTGAGGTGCTGGAATGGGTCCAGAGGAGAGCAGTGAGGCTGGTGAGGGGGCTACAGGGAAAATCTTACGAGGAGAGGTTGAGTGAGCTGGGGTTGTTTAGCCTGGACAAGAGGAGACTCAGAGGGTACCTTATCACTTGAAAGGAAGTTGTAGACAGGTGGGGGTTACACTCTTCTCCCAGGCAACTAGTGTTAGGACAAGAGGGCAGGGCCTAAACTTGTACCAGGGAAGGATGTTAGGAAGCACTTCCTCATGGAAAGGGTGATCAGACATTGCTGCTGAACTGCTGTATTTGTACCACCCTCCAAAGACTCTCTGTTATATCACTACTGATATACATAAAACTTAAAATTTTATTTCAAATTGTATTTTCAGACATACAATTGTCTTTTTCTTAAGACCCCCAAAATCTTCTTTACCGGTAGACTATTCATAAAGATATCAAGTTTTAGCTACTGGGACAAAATGATGTAACTGGTTTTATTATTTACTACTTTGCTACACTTTGATTTTGAGAAATCACCAGGTATTATAATAGTATTTTTATTTGACAAGGTTTCTACCATTGTGGTGAACATTTTCTTGTGGATTTACATCCAATTCAGCATTAAGTTATATAACCAGAATCCTTTAGGGCATACCCAAAATCAAGTGTTACATGTATAGCCTCAGTTACTAAAACTGGATTTGAATTACCATTAGAAAATACAGAATGATCAAACTAGAGTGATTTATTACAAGGTGTAAACGGGATAATTAACGTGCTCTGTCAGTGTCTAGCAATATGTGACAAGCTTCACAAAACTTACTGAAGTTACTTCTTACATCAGAAACTAGACAGAACAGATGTGAACCCATCCTGTATAGTCCAAATTGCCTACTAGTTTTTGGCGTCTTTCAGTGCGATGACAAGAGTAGATCTCAAGAGTCCTAGAAGCACCCTCTGTTAAGAGATGTCAGTAGAAAAGTACTTTTCCTGAGGAATTTTTGCACTTTAGATTTGCAGTCTGACTTAAATCTTACCCAAAACACCTTTAATGGAATCTAATTAGACTCCATGAGGCTTCTGCCAACAACCGGGAGTAGGCTGCATTTTCTGCAGCAGCTGGCAAAGTCAAAAGCTCAGTCTCAGTCATTTACAGATAACAACTTTCATCAGTGGAAAACTGCTACAAAAACACGAAATGCTTGTCAGTAGCTTAAAATACCTGACTGATATGTGAACATGAGAATAAGCAGTTTAGAACTTAATCAGGCTACAGCTAACTGAGTAAAATAAAAGCATTTAGAATTGTTCGGGCTTAGTTATAGGATGAGGGCTAAAGCGATAAATCTTGGGATTATGGAAGGGAAGATATCTCACCACAATATCCGTCTGTACGTCTACCTGTGGAAATTCTAAGACATGGATAACTGCTTTATCAAGTGCTTATCCTTAGAAGGCGAGGCATTTATCCTAGAGATCAAAGCTTCCTTTCCCCTAGCTCCGTTGGTCCAGCACTATGAACAAACAGTACCACCTTTGAATAGGAAGAGTCAAGAGCACCTGTGTCTAAGATTTTAGCGGGTAAGCCAGTGAGGTCCTACCACATTTAAAACTAAGATTGATAGAAGCACCAGCACTACAGAAATCTTACCTACTCTAAAAAGTTCTGATGGTTGTAAAGAGGCTACTGCTGGCCCTTGTTCGATCAACAGATGAGCTGGTTTGGAGAGCTCAAAAAACTGTTTTATTTTTCCGGATGCAATCCTTTCACCCACAGTCCATACTTGAGACTTCCTGCTTTACCCACATAGATAAACTCTCACCCTCATGAAGGAGTTAGTTGGCACATTAATGAGATGCAAATTGTCACAATTTCATGGTGAAATCACTTATTTTCTGTTTCGTGCTCTCTTACACTTCTACTTCCTTTATGCTTAATTCTATACCAATAAATTAATGAAGAATATGCGGTTCATTTGGTTTGATGCATTTGTTCTTGGTTACCATGGAAAATATACTGTAACCAAATGCCATTGGATATAGAAATAAGATTTCTTAATACAAGCTGAAAATTCAGCTAAAATAAGCTGAAGGAAGTAAGATGGAAATCTGTTAAAGCTTACATAAAGGAAGACTAAATTTGAACTCAATAACTGAACAAGGGAGAACAGAAAGACTACTGTCACACAACTGCTAACTGAGTTAAGCAAGTTGTCAAGACTTAACATACACTCACAAAGAGTAAATACGTGTTTTTGCTGAAATAATATCCAAGAGGCAGGACAAAGCAAGTAATAGCACTTTCTTCAAAGTTTTTAAGGTAGATTACATTAATACACCTATTTGCATAAATAGATCAATTTGTTAATTTCAATAATGAATGCATCTGTTTACATTTACAAAAAAACACAAACACAGAAACACTAAGTCTACAGAAAAGCAAAAACACACACTAGTAATACTGTGAAAAAGATGATTACCTGACATATAGAGATCTCTTCTGGCTGGTTCGCAAAGAACCTGATCCTGAACTAATGCTACTGTTCATCATCTGTTCCCGTAAATCATGTATTTTAGCTTCGAAACGACTATATTCTGTAAGAAAGGGAAGTAGTGCAATTAATATTCCCCGAACATCAACGATTACTCAGAAAAACACTGGATATAATTGCTGAGAATAAGTATTTGCTATAGTTTTTTTCAATACAAGAAAAACCCCCACATTTTTAAGCACAATGTTTTGTAACTAAAAACCATGATAAAATTTTACATTTATCCAAATTAACTGAAACAGAAGATGAAATAATTGTGACTAGACAGTACAATTAGACAGGCAAATTATACTTTAAAAATCCGTTGTTTTAATCTATAGTTTGCAGTAACTATTTTTTTCTAATTACAATAAACATTACTAATAACAATTATCATTTTACAGTAATAGAAAGGCAGACAAATGTTAACGCATGACAAAGAAAGCTTCAGAAGATAGTTGTGAAGTACATAAGTTTATAATCAAGAACTACTGATTTAAAATGTTAAGAAATGGAAAACGTGTCTGTACTTCAAAGTAACTGACTTGAATTAGAAAATAAGATAAAAGAATTTAGTACTCAAAGATGGGAAATACACAAAACATATGCTGAAAAAGACAGTGTTCCCATGGGAGCTCAGGAAAGAAAACACCACAATTCTGGCATGAATCTTGATCCACTTGTAAATGGCATTAAAGATTCAAATTCCCTCTACAGAATTATGCACAACGTTAATCCGGGAAGAACGGATTGTGTTCTTAAGCAGCGCTGGGGACTAATAAAACTAAGCTAGACGCACTTGATTTTAGCAACAAAGACAGACAATAAAATAGCAATAGCTTCTTCAGGACAGACAGCTCCCGAAGTGAAGTACTTACATGCTGTCAGTATAAAATATGAACGCAAAACAATGTAGTTTCTCCTTCAGTTGAATAGTTTGGACTTCAGGATCAACAGAACCACTTGTAAAAACCACCCCAGTTAAAGGAAACGTTCTGCAGCCATCACCTTCACCAGCAGACCACGTGATGCCAGATTACAATAAGTCAATACTGGGAAAGCCAGGGTGTGTGCAGCAAGCAGCTGCTGAAGTGGGTAATGTGCTGCTCATTCTAGCTGTACCCTACTTCCCTGTGGGCATCAAATTTACTCAGGAAATGCAAGATTGATAGAGGTCAAAAAGGAAAAAAAAATCAAGAAAAACTCAAAACTAAGGTTTCTTTCAACAGCCATCCAAATACTATGAAAGACTTGCATTATGCTCCATAGCACTTACCCCTCACACACTTTTAAATCATGAGCACCAAGGCTTACAGACTAACCAGAGGAAAAAATATATTCTGTGAACCAGATTCTGGTGTGTCACTTCACTCATCAAGCTTACTATCAATCTAAGGCTCTAGCAACAGCAACTGTAATTCCAGATCATGACAATTTCAAGTCTCTTTAATAACCCTCACTTGTTCTTTAAAAACAGAAGCTAGTAGTTTTTAAAGACAGTATCTCAGTTTTTAAAAAAGCATTCAACACTTTCTGACAAATCTAAGTCCTGATCAAATAATTTACCAGCACTAAGCAATACTGGTTAGGTTGTTGGACAAGACAAATATTATTTCTACCACTACCAATGCTGTCGCTAATAGAAAAGAATTTAAGATGACAGGACGGTAACCTAAAACGTTTTTTAAAAAGTAATGTCTGTGGTTCTTTGCAATAACTACAAGCATCTGTTAAGTAAGTGTCATGTGTCACCTGTTGAAAGAATCAGATTTTTTCTCTTCTAGTATGTAAGAATTAAGAGGAGTGGCTATTCCTTACTATAATTCAAGTCTATTCTATATTCTATCATCTTCAGGCTGCTGGTCTTGCAGTTCCCCAAGTCATTTAACTTTTCTCATCAGAACTCCTGGGAAGTAAGTGCTAAATGAGTGACAGGGACATCTGTAGGAGTGAGAGAGAATAATTTCTACATAGAAGCTTCTGCTATACCCATACAGCAAAAAAAGGAAACTAATGGGCTGGGATTGAGATGGCTCCACGTTCAGAAAGATGGGTTGCCAAGAGATGTCATATTTAGGAAAAGCTTAAACAGTGTGCAGATGGAATCCAGCGAGCTTCTCTGATGCATTGCAGTCTAATTTCTGAATTACATTACTCTTACAGAGATTTTTTTTGAGGAACTGTACGGATACAAAGCTCAAAACCATTGGGTTTGGAGCAGAAGAGACAAAATGGTACTAGATACAGTGGTACTAGATACAGTGGTACTGAAACTACTGCTGAAGACAGAAAACGAGAAAACAGCAGACTCTTGGTGACATCATTAAAAGCAGTATCAATTTGGTGCCCAAAGGATCAGCATCCATCCCCTGTGGACTAATCAGGCTTGATTCAAATTTGGCATTATAAAGTAAAGTGTAAGTTCTTTTCTGTCTACAAGAGGTTAAATTTCTATTTCTGTGATTGCGAAGATCTGGTTATCAACTATCTTTAGCACCTTCAATTTCTTATTAAACAAAGTAGCACTGATGCCATCTGGTAGTTTACAAAATGCAGAAAAGTGGTTTAGGATAACATTCAGTAGACTGTCCTTAGCTGCTCCATGAGAAAGGAACATAAAGAGCAAATAGCTGGTAGCAAGACTGGAAGCTTGCACCGAAGACGTACGTATGAAATGCAGTCCATCAAAAAATGTCATTTTATTTCATCGCAAAAGCACCAGAAAACTACCTAGATCCTATGATTTTTAAAAAAATCCCTGCAGTAACACCTTACTTACTAAAAGCAAAAAAAAAAACAACTAAGAAATTATGGAGAAGTAGTGTCAAATTTACACTAATGAAACACTTCATATTATGAATGTACCAGGCACAGATGGGTTTGTAAGAAACTCCTTTGCTAAAATAACATTAAAGCAGAAGAACTAGATAAACAAAAACCCCACAATCTTAGCCTAACACTTCTTTTACACTGATGAAAAAGCACATATTTAGGGGTGAAAAACAGGCAAGCACAGAGTGATCCCCTTCCTTCAGTTACTTGCCCACTCTCAGGACTTGCCATGCTTTCAGAATGTCACTGTATGTTTAAATTACCTATCTGATTCAGTTTACCATCACTAGATTCTCCCAAATACTATTTAGTGTACCATGTCGTTCTTTCTTAAAGGGTATGCATAACCTTACATATATCATGTATGAAAACATTGCCCATATGTTCCTCTCAAATCACAGTGAACAGCACAATAAACTTCCAAGTGTGACAAAGCCATATAACGCACATATAAAACTTATTAAAAGTTTTATTTTGCCATTTCAACATTGCAGAATTTGCAGCTGTAACAGGTGCAGCGAACAAGATAAAAAAGATACACCGCTTTCGTCGTTAAGAAGAAATTAAGAGCTTGGCCTAACGTGCTCAGAGTAAGCGAACCGAAAGGACATAAGCAGAAATGAAAAAGCAAAACTGAGTTAACCCAAATCGAGTAGACTAGTCACCTCTACTCAATGGAACGTCCATCTATAAATATGTTTCCAACTTCTACCACGATCAAGACCACTTGAGATTCTGGAATACTATTTTAGTAAGAATTATGGTGGCACAAGAAAAAACACACCACTCCCTGAACTGAAATAAAAAAAAAAACCACCACCAAACCCAAAAACTAAAGCCAAATCCAAACCCACGCTATCCAAACCCTCAATTCCATTCAGTTAAGCATTTGACCATGATCTGATACCTGACACATATGCAACAGCGGAGAATGGGACTTAACTCAGGATCTCTTCTGCAAAAGCTGCTGATGCTATACATCAATTACAGTGTAAAAGGCAGCAAGACTAACTTTCTGAAATTTCAAATCAGTTTAAAGGCAGGGAGAGAGTAGTATCTGCTAACATAACATACAGCTTCAAGAAGTACAAGCATCTGCTGCTTCAACTCATGTCACTGATCCAAAATTACTCGACCATCACCAAAGAAAGAAGAACAACTCAAAGCCTGCTCAGGTTTACACGTAATCAGTTGTTAAGAACATTGGATGAATACATCTGGGCTCAAGTTTAAACTTTAAAATTATACTGCATAAGCAGATGGTGCAAAACTAGAATAAATCTGCTTTATTTCATGCCTGCGCATACTGCGCACACAAAAAGTGAAGGCGAAGAGAGCAGGGGAGGGGGTGTGGTTGTGTGTGAAAATTAGAAAACCCCAGAAGATTCCTCTGGTCTCTCGTGTTTTCAGTAACAAAGTTTACTTGAGCAGGAATCAAAATGAGAATGAAACTCTCTTGGACTGCCTGTATGGTAGGCAACAAGAAGATGGTGATACACACAGACATGTGATGAAAGGTGGGGAAAAGGAAGAAGGGGCCACAATGAAAATTATTTCAGTCTAGAACACAGATTACAGAAAATGGGACAAAAGAACAGAAGACTATGACAAGGGATGGAAAACTCAAACAGCACAGAAGGAAAAGCAACTTACGGAATCATGAATGTGTGTGGAGGGAACAGATGGCAACACAGCACTGTGAAGCAGAGACTCATATATGCTGAACCCACAAAGAACAAAAAAAGTTAACTTCCATTAAAAAAAGTATGCCCCTTGCTTTCCTCTTTCCATCTGTGGAAAGCCCTCTTTAGCAGGACTCACTGGATCTGTCAAAGTAGGACTCTTCTGCTGACAATTTTATGTAACTACTGATTCATATTATCTTCTCCGCTTTCAGAATACTTCATTTTCCTTTTCATGGTGCCTCCAAACAAACTGAGGCGTGAAGGCTGACAGCAAGTTACGAAAGCCACCATGACACTGATTTTGTATTAACCTATCATTTGTTTACAATTGTAAGATCTTTAGGCAGGACTGTCTCAGCCTGTAGTTGTATTTATGAGTTCTAGTCATATACTGCTATCATCCCTTAATTGTCTATACTGATATTTGATAAATCCATAGGTACCATTCCAGCTTTGTATATCATACCTTGTTGCAAACTGTAGTACAATTCCAGTTTGTAGAAGAGGTTTTGGAGTAGAGCACAATTAGTAGCACCACTCAAAAACACTAGCAAAGAGGTTATCTACTAAAATGCATGGCCCATAGTAAAAACACCATAATCAATTTGGAGGAGATAGTACTTTGCATCAGTGCTTGTCTTTTTATATTAATGTGATCTGAGAGAAATCACAATGCATTCCACATGCGATTGGCGGCTGTCATGCACGTGAATGTGTAATGAGCTTGTACCTCATTAATCACTTGAAAGACTAGGCCAAGGCATTTTAAAACAGATTAGGAAAATTGAGTTTGTGTTTAGTTAAGAACTCCTCCTCCAGAGCCCACAAAACTCAGAAAGAGACTAAGTCCAGTAACTACTGAAGTGAATTTACCAAAAAGCTGTTGAAGCTTTATCACATACTCACAACTTGTAAAAGGCTGGACTGCTTTTGAAGAAAGATAAACACTTTTATTTATTTTATTGAGAAGGAGTGAGGATTTAAGGGATTAAAACATGTGTAAGCCGCCTTATAAGGTCTGTCAGGCCTATATATAGCAGAACCCTTTTTCTTAACAGGTTCTCATTTGAAGGTACTCTTAATTTGCTAATCAATTGCACTGCAAATTGACAGTGTAAACGAGTAGAACTCTGTACAAAACAAGCAGAATGGCAGTTTAGAAGGCTTGAGAGCACATACTCTAAAAATACTTTAAAAGAATTTTTTATTTTATGAAATTGGGATGTACTGATCTTTTAAATCACCTTTGCTTCAGACAATCCGTGATCTCAATTAGAAAGCAAGGGAAGCTCATTATTCTCTTGGTACAAATCAAATTCTGAAAACTAAGTTTTGCAAAAGCACTATTTGCTTTCTTATAAGCATCTGGACTTCTACAATGAGAAGATTTACACATATTTCAAGATGAATGCTCAGAAAATCATCTTAGCTTACACAAATGAAAGTGCTACCATTTCCCAGAGCTCAGTTACTGGTTTAAATTCCACTAGAAATCAGTACACAAACAAAGTGTCACAAACAGAAAAATCAGCTGAACACTGGATATTGACAAGTAAGCTCTAAGAAAGCTTTTTTCAATTTTTGATCCATTTGTTTTAAAGACACGAAAAAATGAAACGTAGGTTCCCATGCTTGGATCTTGTCTTCAGCAGATGAGTACATACCTTCAAAGAAAAAAAAATTAACTGGAAAAATCCACCTAAAAATCTGACTAACAAAGTATAAGGAGTTTTGATTGAAATATACAGCTCGACTACATTTTGCAATAGAGAAGCACTTATTTATTTTAGTAAAGCTGAAAGAAAAATGTGTCTTAACTACCTATAGAAAATGTTTTATCAAAAAATACCTTAAAATCTTCTCAAGGTTTTGGCTGCAGCAACTCCTAACCTTACATCGATCCACCTGATCACATACAAACATGGAGCTAATCTGGTCACTTAAACATCTTACTACTCCTTCAGAAAAGAGGTAGATATATAGAGCTGGACTTGAGCAGCTGAGTTATGAAAAGAAAACTACAGTAAATTCTGAATTGCAAATAACAGGCAGGTGATAATTAACCTAAAGAAAGACTACTGGTTAAAATGTAAAGGTAGGTCCTTAAGGAAAAAAGCGCTGCTGCCCTTTCAGGGTGGCAGATTATTTGAACTTTATTCCTGTTTTGGGGGGAAGAGCTGGGTGAACAGTGAGTGACTGCTGAAGTCTACAGACTGCCTACTTGCCTGTTTAAGGCTCCCCAAGTGCAAGCTTGACAGTTACTATGTAATTGCAGCTAACATTATGCACATATATATATATATACACACACACGTACACACTTAATTGCCCAATTCTGATCTAGTAGAACATAACTATGAATGAAATATTCAATCCACAAAATGATTCTTTATCCAATTTCAAATACATATATTTTTAATACTTTATTGAATTTATTTGGCTATTTTTCTTATTTTTAGACAATTAAATGAAGTCATGCTACAATAGAGTTACAGTAGCCTATTGCCTCTCATTTCTTTTCAGAATGGCAAAATCCAACCTTGCAGTGTTTTTCATTTTTGAGGTAACATTTATTATGTCATCCTCAAAACACAGAATGTTTCAAATTAACATCTAATTTGACTGGCCATAGCAATGGAAGAGTGAATGTGAAATGAGCCCCAAAGGCTGTACATACCTCTGGACAGTCTTGTGCTTCCCCCTTGCTGCTCCTCACCTCACAACATTCCCTTCAAGCACTGAGACTCTAATGTTCCTGTATCCCAGGAATGTGGCATAATCACAACTCTGACCATCTCTGAATCCCCACTCCCAGACGATACGCTTACATCCAAATTGCCCAAAGAAGTCCTTTCCCTTCTCCCACACCGATATAAAAATTTTGCCTTGCTACCCTCCATCTGTAGAAAGCCCAAAGAAGGGATATGGCAGTGTGGCACCGAGGTATCTCTGCAGAGTCCAGGAGCAACGGGAAAATTACACGGCTCAGAAACGTCCACAAATCACCTTTGTGTAATGAAGCAGTATCACTTTCAAAGTGCTGCAGGTTGTGACATTTCATTTCCAGTGGAACTCACAGTACAGCAAAACCCCTCTGTATTCACAAACGGTGCCTTAAAATGAGACAAATTCATAGTACAAGAGAGTAAATAAGGACAGCCTTGCAGACAAAGAGAAAAATGAGAACATCATCCTGACTTCCCCACCATACTTGCACAGGACAATTCTCATTTCCCAATTTTCTGTTTTTCAGATACTATGGATGCCTCCTCTTCAGCATCCAGCCCCAGCAGGTTCAAGCACACTGATGCATGCAGCTAGGGTGACTTTCTACACACGTGTGCATGCATGGAACAGAGGTACAAGTACTAGCCAGTAGGAGACAAAGCACTTTGTAAAAGCAGCTCTTAGGTAAGTTGCAAGATGTAACATGGAAACTACAGACAGGAAATCTAAGTCAATTGGCTCTAGTTGTGGTGCTAGGAAAGTGGTGACTGAGGTCCCAGTCACTCTTGCAAACAGAACACCTTTGCATTCCCATTTGGCTTTCAGCTATCCTCAAGGATTGCTAGTAAGTTACTGAAATTTAATTCAGTACAGCAGGAATATTTTTAAGGCATCTCTCAAATTTACTGAACGCTGCTGGAAGCTAAATGAATGCCCAGAAGGGTATTTTTAGGAATGAGATCACATCTGGTTTTACCCAGTTCGGTAAGCAAGAAACATTTTGAAGATTTAAGGGGAAAGAAAGTCAGCAGTTATCTAATTTGAACCCAAACACAACAAAAGCAGTATTATTCAGTGATTTTAGCCCAAGTCAAAGTCCGGTAATTAGCATTTGATAAACCATGGATTTGAAGAGACAGGCATGGAAAATGCAACCCTTTCTATGATAGGAATTTTCCTTGGTTTAACTTTTCTACAGCCGACTTAAGCATTCTATGAGAGAACAGCATGCAAAGAGAAATACAAATTAAAATCTTCAGATAGAGCTGAAGTGGCAGGATGTAGAAACATAAATTAGCATTCCCCACCATATCTATGAACAAACAAACTGTCATATACAGTTACAGAGAATGCAGCGAGCTGGTCCCACATGTTCCTATCACACTCAATCTATTTACCCCATTATAATGAACACTGCTGCATGTCTAGAATCCCCTTGATCTGTCCTAGCTGACAGCACCTTTCACAAAATCCTGTGGGATTTATACATATAAATAAAATATGTACCAAATAAAAGTAGTTAAAAACTGATATTCTTTATGAAGACATTCGAGAAACAGCAATGATCAACAACAACTTAATGAACCCTTCATTCTACTGTGTTAGCCTTTTTAATAGCACAAACAAAAAGTGCATACAATTTTTACATATATAAAATTTTTACTTAGATGAATCAAGATAGAAGAAAAGATGGCCATCCACAGCTGTAATTTAGCATATATGAAAGATGATCAAAGAACACAGGCACTTTTATCAAGTACACTCAGTCACATAGGTGACACTTTCTATTTGAAAGGTCAAATCTCAGAGAGAGGGCTTTCCTACAACAATAAAAAACCAGTAATCTTCAAGAAAATACTCTCTACTAATCTCTAAGATATGAACAGCAAGTATCTGATTCAACTTTACTCCCACACCAGACAGCTTGAGTTCCACTGAATCTCTTTTTAGGAGGAGGGAAGCTGAGATACCAAAGGAAGTTAGACAATAGTGACTAAAGCTCTCTAAGGTAAGTTGGCCATGTGTCAATTCATACTTTGCCTCCAAACTACAAATTAGATCTCTGTTTCCTAGTTACACTTCACTCTTATAGCACACTTCATAAGGGTAGAGTAAGCCCTAGAATGCTCTAAACATCTTCACTCTGAATGAGGATTTTTAATCAGTATTTCAGAAAGCAAGATTACCATGCAGACAAATATCTTTAAAAAAACCCAAATAACTTATGAATTAATGTGTCAGATGTCTGCCCATAATCCAAGGTAATTCACCTAACTGTCTCTCACAGGTATCCTCTCAAACGGGCCCTAAACTCCTTTGAAAATGGCATTTCTGTTATAGCTCAATGCATACAGTCTGTTCTGAATGCTTCAGTAACTGTGAAGGAATGAGTAGAACTCTAGTTTTAAAGTCTACAAGTGACGGTGTATGCTGCTCTGGGCAAATCTCTGTGCAATGACTCAAAATTCTTTCAGTCACTTAAGTACGTCAATACATGTTTCAAGAAAATAAGCAATTTACTTGGACAAGCTGTAGCGAAGAAAACTTATTTCCAATGCAGAAATAGCAGGAACCATCCAAAATGCTTAGTTCTCTTATTCTAAAATAAAAAGTTTTCTGACTTTCAGAAGAAGAAGGAATTCTTTTGAAAGCCTGGACAGACTGAAAAACTGCTGCTTCTGCAAGCAGTCTGTGTACCATTTTTAGCAAAGAAAATAAACAACGTGCTTGTGTCCTGGAATATGTCCTACCTGGCAAAATAAATAGTGACCAGGAATGCTCTCTTTGAACAAAAAAAGTGTTCAGATGCTCAAAAGGACAACTCCAAGATGTTTTTCTCAGTAAGGCTATGGATCTATGTGCAAGATGCCAGGTGTGACAATCTGACAGGCCTGTTTCAATACTGAAGAGCTATGCAAAGCACAGGCCAAATGGAAATCAGCACAAGTGTGTTACAACATCTCAAAGACATGGCGAGGACAGGATAAAAGAGACATGACCCAAGAGTAGAAATAAAAAAATGAAGAAACGTGTGCTACGACCTGCTCAATGTCCAGACCTACACCCACTCATTGCCAGTACTGTCAAAGGGAAGGTTTAAGTTGACATGTCACTGCAAGGAAGTGATGGGACATCCAATTTAGCAGAACTGGAGAAAGTTCTTCATAAAACATCAGAAATGTCAATTTCTATATATGTAAACAAGCATATATGAGCTTACATACTCAAAGTAAAGACATAATTTTATGCTAGTCCATTCTTAAAAGTCTCAAGTAGATGAAGGCATTTGAAATATGCTACAGATACAGAAGAGGACAAATAGCATGTACTGTTTTGGCACACTATTATTTGGCTTCTGCAGACCACCCAATCAGTATCAGCTGCAGCCTAATTTGGACCAGAAGAAATTGCTGGATAAGAGGGGTTAGGTGGGTGGAAGGGCACTGCAGATTATCGTTCTCCACTTCTACATGCAAGAGCAAACAAAAGTCTAAGGCAGCCCTCACCTTCTGGACGGTACTGAGCTACAATAGTTACTGCTTGGCCTGCATTTTTCAGGGCTGCTGCTGCCTGTTCATGGGTTGCTGCTTTTAGATCTACTCCATTTACCTGTAAGTAATACAAAAGAACAACTTTAAGTTTGTGTTTATCATCACAGAACAAAGAATCATGAAAAAAAAATGAACTGGACAGAAACTGGTTTCCATACCATGAATTTTTCCTGCTTCAATAATACAAGTTACTTAACACAAACAGATTACTGACCTAAAATATACCACTCTGCTAAGGAATACTGTAATCACCATGGTATAAGACATAAAGAGTTTGTATTCACAAGGCCAATTCTCTTTTTCTTTAAGAACATTTTCTAAACAGAACAGAGTATGTTCCTTAATGTGACAGTTCATTTCAAATTTGTACAGCAGGGCTTCAGAGATTTCCTCAGTCAAGAACCTAAAGATCATTATACGTAACATCCGCAGACAGACCACATCCCTCTGTGGTTTTAGCCTTGTTTTCAATACAGAAGATTGTTTTCAGCAGAAATGTCTTCTGTCACATTTTAGACTAAAATCATTTTTCATAGTTCAAACTAAAACAAAGATGCACTTCAATATCAGTATTTTGGTAAGAGCAGGGCCAAAATGGAAGAGGAAAATTTTTTTTCTTTCCTCTTAGACATACACACACCTCTCAGATACCAGATAGATAAGTTAACGTCATAATAAATATTGTTACTGAGAGAGAAGTGTTATTTTAATCAGGTTACAGATGAGCCAAAGTCCTCAAAGATACTTGGGAAATGTGTTGGCATCTGTTCATTGTCTTAAATTTAGATCAGTTCATAATATTCTTTCACATAGAAGCAGCAAGGAATCCTACAGAAATTATACGATCTCCTTTTCTAAGTTCTCCACTCAGGTCAGCTGGCCCTCCTGCAAGGATGAAAGAAATGAAGATTCCTTCCCCATCTTCTCCTCCAACAATGTTGAAACCAAGACCTGTTGATCCCCGATGCAGGACAACCTTTCTAGGTTCCCTGAATGAAAGAACAGAATAAGAAATATTGGTCACTACACAGAAGTAGAAGTAAAATAAGTAATCAGAAACACCAAGTTTTCTGTGAGAAGTAGCATTGAAAATTTAGGTATGAAAAGTTACACATTTTTAAGGCAATAATGTTGTGTGTCACAACCCCAGCCCTCCCCCTTCAGAGCTTACATTTAAAAAAAAATCTTCTATTATTTGTAGGCTTTCAATTCTGCTTCTAGATCCAATGAGAAGTCTCCTCCCTGTTGTTAAATGATCTGAACAATCCATAAGTCAGTGCATATTCCAAATTCCTATTATGCTACAATCTTATTTAGCAATAAATGTAATTTCTTAACACCTTCCCTATTGTTCAAGGGCCTCTCACTGTCATATTCTAAGGGCAATAGCAAACAAAATACTGTTTTCCCTTTCTGAAACTTAGGGAACTAACTCTAATGGAAAAATACATTCTTACTCCAATTTAACTCCAGTAGGACAAGCAATAAATACAGCAAAGAAAGTTGAAGGAGTATGCATAAGCACTGTAAAAAAAAAACTCTAATCAGAATTTATGGCATTTTCACATATATTTGCCGTTTATTTGCAGCAACTGCAACTGTAAAAGTTAAATATAAACCAAGTTGTTGCATCCTTTTTATACATTCCCTTCCTAACTTGGGCAAGAAACTAAGAAATATCAATCAAATTAAGATAAGTCTCATTAACTTCTAATGCAGAAACACTCCTTCCAAAAAGCTACTAGTCTGCTACTCAAGCCAATACAAGAAAAGCATAAATGATCGCAGAAAAAGACATTTCTGACAGAGCAGAGCAACGGCACTACGTTTGAAAAAACACTAGAGAGCACTAAAGAGCAATTAATGGACAACCGGAAGTATTTGGAGACATTAATTATTCATATACAGCATAAACTAAAAAGCTGCGTTTTTCCAAAATTAGGAAGCAGTATCGTTTAGTGCCATTTTTTTTAAAATCAGTTTTTGCACTGGGTCTTAAATCAACTTAGTGTCAAATTGTTATATTTCACCCCTTATTCACGATTATATTAATTTTTTTCATGGTACTATTTAATTGCTAATAAATGACCTATGTGTATTGCTCTGGATCAACAATAACACATCAACAAAAATGCTACCTTATCTTTAAGGTATGTTAGTTAAAATTTCTAAACTTCTCTTTGGGATAGAAAGAGAAAATGTGAAGGCAATTTAAAGAAAATATTTTCTGCATAGTCCTTACATTTCAGAAGAAATCTGAAAAATTCTTTTACAGTATTTTTAAAACTATAAAACCTTCTGTTCAGCAATGCTATTAGGAGGACAGAATGACTTTAGCACACATGTCCACCTAGATAAAAAACAACTACAAAGACATATCCACCCTTGCAATACATTCAAATTCATTCTGCCAACTTACACCACTCAGAAACTGAGTGACTTGATCCATATCAGATGGTGGTGTGACATAGAACTCAGCATTAACATGCTGAAAATGCAGCACAATATCCCTGTACTTGTAGAACAGACGGTAACAAAATTAGAAAAGCTTTCCTTTATCAGCAATGATGAACAAAAGATTAATGCAATCTACTAAACCAGTGAAGGAATGAATGCTCTGTTAATGGGAAAGGATTAAGAGCTCTCTAGCCTTTCTGGATTTACAAATTCATCAAAGCAAAACCCTGCCTGTGGAAATAAAAGAATAAAAAAGAAAAAGAAAATATTGTGAGATTTTTTAAAAAAATCTCTACTTAGCTCATAGTATCATCCTAAATTGGTCAGTGAACTCATGGAGTACTTTGGCAAGACATTCTGATTTTAATACTGTTTCTGGACTAACAAATCACCAGAGCATGTTTGTACCTACATGTGCGTACATTCACGCATACCTAGCTTTGGCCTTACAAGTGTTAAGAAACTACCACTGATTTCTTGAAATAAAATACTGTATTCATCAGTATCTTTCTCACAGATATATTTTATCAGCTTTTTTGCTTAAGTAGCCACATTTGACATGTAGCTTTGGTTATTCATTACCTGGTAATCTCATCATCTCCAAGCATTCCCTTGGGAATTGGTGAATATCGCCCTGGTGATGCTGGGGGCAAAGATTGTCCCAAGTAGGCAGATGGAGTGATATGGTTATCCACTGGCTGAGAATAAGCTTCAAAGAGGGAAAAATTAAAAAATAATCATTCAGGCAAAAAGGAAAAAGGTGGAGGAACTGAAGCAAAATTCGATAAGGCAAGACATAATAGCTCTATCAATACATTATCAATATTATAGTTCTAAAATACCATGTAGCATGTACACATTCCTCAGTCTCCTCAACACTTTAAGTCAGTAAGGACATTTCTCATTTTATAACTGTGTCTCAAAAAACCTTTTTTAGAAACAGTCACTGTGGATAGGTGGAACCCATGAGGACTAAAGTCAATTAAGAACAACATTTCTTCAAATCACTATATTGGAGCATCAGTGAAAAACACAACATTCTAAACTGTCAAGCTGCCTACCTCTTTCTTTTCAATGCTTTGATGTGGAGCATCCTAGTATCACCAGAACACCGGAGGCTATTCTGATTAAAAGGTCTGACCAAGGAGGGGTGTTACGTTTCTTCAACACTGAACAAAACTACCTTTAAGATCACAGATGCTGGTAGCAATGCTAGTATGTGCTCAGCCAACAGCACACAGCAGGAAACAAAGGTCAGATTATTCCACCTCCTACTCCTGAATGTAAAAGGCATCAATTTACGGAGAGGAATAAACACGTTGCTGCAAAAAGTATCAACTGTGCTGCAAGGGTCAGTTGCCTCATTCACAGGTTTATGATTAAAAGAAAGGAGTATTATAAGGATTTAGTCTAATATCTTGCACAACAGTTGGCCATGAATCCCATGGAAGAAGTGCACATTCGACCTGAACCACAACACACATGCTAGAAAAGTTTAGCATCCTAATTATTCCCACTGATGGAAAATATACTAGAATTCCAGGAGAGTTTCCCAATAAATAATTAAGAGGGTGCATTATATTTCCAAGTTAGGCATGTTAAGTGTCCATTCACCAGGTGTAGTCATATCCACTGTCTACTCTTACAAAGAGTATTTTCCTGATGCAAGTGTTTCAGGCTTTAGGACCTAATCATGGCGAGTAGGGACACTTCAAGAATTCAACACTATTAAAGGTGCCAAACTCCCTTTGCTCTTATTTGCATTGTATCCGATGTAGTGCCTGATCTTTAAGGATTTACATTAAAGCAAAAGTTTTTTCACTGAAGAGACACGACAAATTTCAGAAGCGAGCTGTATAGTCTCCTGGTTTTGTGTCTTTCTTTCTAAGCCACTGGCAGAACATTTGCATCATACATAATTTTAATCAAGAGTATTTTCAAATGAGAAGTGCTAAATAAATAGCCCACTTTCAAAGAACCCAATCTATGCTGGATTGACTCTGTATTATTTTAGACTCCTAGTAAACCTGTGTGCAGGAAGTTCTGTACAGGGAGTACATGTTGCATCAACATTGTCTTTTGTCAGTGGTCTGGTACTGGGACAGATAAGGAACCCCCTACAGCACCTTAATGACTAGCATTTAACATCTGGTATCATACCTGATTAGCCAGATTGCTTCTTATTCTTTAAAGCTGTTATAGTATTAGGGTTCTTCCAGTTTTCTAGTGTTTCAGTAAGCATTGAATCCAATTTAAAATCACTAGCTGATCAAGTAATTGTATTATTCAGACATACCAGCCCTCAGGGAGTTGCATGCTCTTGCCTGGGACAAGGCATCTGGAAATTGCAACTCTGGATTCACAAACAGTTTCAGTAAAATTCAGAATCTGAGTGCAAGAGGTGGCTACTCCCCTTCCACAACACAAACACAGAGAAGCTCCCTCAAGTTACCTTCATGAGGTCTACAGCAAAGAGGATATAGCTTTTGCTAAACCCAAGTGATAAACAAAAGCATTACTGTTTAAGAACTCCCCAACCAGGTAGGTTTAGATTAGACAACAGGAAAAAATTATTCATGGAGAGAGTGGTCAGGCACTGGAATGGGCTGCCCATGGTGGTGGTTGAATCACCATCCCTAGATGAGTTTAAAAGATGCTTAGATATAGTGTAGGGGGGATATGGTTTGGGGGTGAACTTGTAAAGTAGGGTTGATGGCTGGACTCTGTGATCCCAAGGGTCTTTTCCAACCTGAATGATCCTGTGACTCTGTGACAAATTATTCCTAAATAATTTTTAGGACAGCTGTAACATACATACACTGCACTTTTATCCTTCTGCTGCCTGCAAGTATTTGAAGACTATAAATGCTACTAAAATGTTTCTGTCTGCCCTGGCCCAGTGTGAAGCTTCTATGGATTGGTAACAGCTTTGAACATGTTACATGTTACATGTTGTGTTTTAAGCACCCTCAAGTTTCAGCAACAGATTTTCACAATAATAACCAAATCATAAGGCAGTATTTCCTTTTCAATAAAAAAAAGGCATTTTAATGCAACAGTATTAATTACACAGTATTTCCTGGTGACTGTCTATACTTTCTGTTTAAAACAAGTGATTTTTCAAAAAATTACTACAGTTTATTTTTCCTTATAAAATTATAGTGCTTAAGGAAAAAAAAATGGAAAGCAGACTTCATAAGCTCTTTTCCAGTTAGTGGAAAATGGGTTTTGATTAAAAGAATCCAAGCATTATAGCACAGTACTGCAAGTCTATTCACATATTAAATCTTCTAGTTTCACAAAATGAATTAACAACTGCTTTTAACAAGTTGGTGACAGCTATAAAGAAATGTATTTTTTTTAAGTAATTAGTTTCCATAACAAATGTTATGTCATGTTTTGAAACCATGAGTTTCGAGATGTGGTTTTCTGCAGATAAACATTTTTTGCTGCACCCACATTCCCCCCCCCAGCTCACTACCAGAGAATGGTAGTGTCTCATTGTGAGGGCAGCGTTGCAGCCAGGGACAGGGGGATGCCCCTTTATAAAGCTGGGAGCAAATTACACCTATGCTCTCTCTTTTCACAGAGCTACCTGGAGCCCAGGAGCTGTGCAGACTGAAGTGTCGTGCCCATAGTCACAAGTGGAGCGGAACTGCTTGCCTGCACCAAGCCAGCAACACTGCAAGCCAACTGTTTTGCCTGAAGATAGAAGAACTAGCGAGCTACAGCCTCCTGGCCCCTGCAGGCACCAACTTCACCAAGCCACAGGGCATTAATCCTGGCCACTGCAGCCACCTGGGCTTTGTTCTAGCTACAAGGCAGAGCAGCTTTGTCACAGCTGTGACTGAAAAACTGGGAAATACTTGAGTCGGTGGGAGAAAGGAGACCCAAAGGACATTCAATGTTTTCCTTTGTTGCTTCGCTGGACTATGTGTGTTGAAGAAGCCAAAAGGACTTGTGATTCTTAAACCTTTGGCAGAATATCAAGAGACCGAGGGGTGAAGTGTATGCTGTTGCATCCAAGTGCCCATGCCACCTGAGGGCCACACTCGTCCAACCAGACATCTGCTGGCCATGCTACGTTATACCCTGAAGAACTCACCGAAAGTGAGAAGAGAGAGAAAGAGTGTGTGAATGGTTTGGAGCAGCTCTCCATATTCAGCAGAGATTGAGGTGGTCTTGGTCCCTGTTTGTTGCAGTATATGCCCCTTTCCCCAGGGGTTCTGAAGCCAAATAATTCCCATCTTCTCAGAATGCATGTAATGGTGCTGTGACACACTTTCTGTTCATTTATGTCTCTTGTTTGGGTTTTTTTTCCCTTTCTCTCTATTGGATGTGGGTCCAATAAAATCTTTCCTTTTCCACAAAATAGCTTCACTGCCTGGTAAATTCTACCTGACAGCTAGTTGGTGTGTTTAAGAATGCAAGCACCAGCCAAATGGACCAATCAAGGCCAATTTCAATTCACTACAACTTACCTACAGTAGTTTCATTTGATTGTTTTTACGATTCATAAAGTTTTTCATAGAATCATTACGGATTGGAAGGGACCTCAAAAGATTATCTAGTCCAATCCCCCTGACACAGCAGGATCACCAAGTCACACAGGAACACATCCAGGCGGGTCTTGAACATCTCCATTGAAGGAGACTCCACAACCACCCTGGGCAGCCTGTTCCAGTGCTCTGTCACCCTCACTGTGAAGAAGTTCCTTCTCAGGTTGATGTGGAACCTCTTATGTTCCAGCTTACAACCATTGCCCCTCATCCTATCACTACATGACACTGAGAACAGCCCAGCTCCATCCTCTCGACACCCAACCCTTCAAATATTTGTAGACATTAATAAGGTCACCCCTCAGTCTCCTCTTCTCCAAGCTCAAGACACCCAGCTCCCTCAGCCTCTCCTCGTAAGGGAGGTGCTCCACCTCCTTCATCATCTTCGTTGTCCTACGCTGAACCCTCTCCAGCAGCTCCACATCCTGAGGGGCCCAGAACTGGACACAATACTCCAGGTGTGGTCTCACCAGGGCAGAGTAGAGGGGGAGAAGGACCTCTCTTGATCTGCTAACCACCCCTCTTCTGATCCACCCCAGGATGCTGTTGGCCCTCTTGGCCACAAGAGCACATTGCTGGCTCATAGTCATCCTGCTGTCCACCAGGACCCCCAGGTCCCTTTCTCCTACACTACACTCCAACAGCTCCGTTCCCAGCTTATACTGGTACCTGGGGTGGTTCTTGCCCAGATGCAAGACGCTATGCCTACCCTTGCTATACCTCATTAGATTTTTCTCTGCCCAGCTCTCCAGCCTATGCAGGTCTCGCTCAATGACAGCACAGTCTGCAGCGGTGTCGGCGACACCACTCAGCTTTGTGTCATCAGCAAACTCTACCATTTGCATCAGGAAATTGTCACCAATGCACTTGAGGAACCTTCTGGACTGTGGGTGGCTGGCCAAGTGGGTCTTCCAGCAGATATCTGGGTAGTTAAAATCCCCCACGAGAACCAGGGCCTGCACCTGTGAGGCTGCTGCCAGCTGGCTGCAGAAGACCTTGTCAACTTCCTCACCCATGCCAGCCTGCCCCTTAATCCGCACCCAAAAATTCTCAACTCTCTCCTCTGCTGTCCCTGGACAGAACTCAATGCATTCCAGTTGCTATCTCACATACAGGGCAACTCCTCCACCCAGCCTTGCTGACCTGTCCCTTCTAAAAAGGACGTAGCCGTCCATGACCACATCCCAGTCATGCGAGCTGTCCCACCAGGTCTCCGTAATCGCTACCAAATTGTAACCGCCTGACTGTACACAGATTTCTAACTCCTCCTGCTTATTCCCCATGCTACAGGCATTGGTGTACAGGCATTTTAATTACATCATGTTTAAAAACATGCTAATACTGTCACATATTCTTAATTTTAAATTTTTTAACCATTAACCATGTAAATAAAACTCAGCTATGAAGCAGCATTAAAATTTACTATTTCAGACTTGTAAGGTATCCACCTTAGGCACATGCAACATCCTTTATGAAGTTATACATACACTACTCGCATAGACAAGTCAGGTCCTTTCTCTCAAAAACTGTGTAAACATTGTCTGTCTGATATTCTACAATACACACTGTACAAGTAATGTTGGTGTTTTAAAGCAGTGGGTTTTAGAGCTTCTTAGCAGTATTCTAACTGAGTAAGAGTGTTTATACCAAGTCAGTGGACACTTGTTCTGGGAATCATTTAACAAGCAACAATAAGATTACTGAGACAGTTTATATTCTTCAGCATTTTACAGAAGACAAACAGCTACGATTATCAAACAAATAAGTCACTTTAGCTGCTGATGGGTGACCATTTCTACAGTGCTGTTGGTCTTCCACATACAATGAACGTGCATTTTTTGTTTAATTTCCATGTTTCCTATACTGAAAGTTCCTGTGTTTCGGTCACTCAGACAATGGATTCCACACACAAAAACAGTATGCAAATGGCAATGTGCTCATAAAGAACACGCTTTCCTAACTGAAATCTACTTGGCTCAGTAAACAGAGATCACTGTAACTAGCAATCCAAACCTTAAGCATTAAAAGCAAAATCTGAATGATGCAACAGTAACAGTGACTGCAATCAACTACTCCAGTCAAAGGCTGTGGACAAGCTTTCACCACCCATACACATACTAGTCTCTAGAGCTACAGCATACAACCATGACCTATTTTTTCCACATTCAATCCCTGCTAAATGCTCTGGTCTCAGACAGCCCCAACTCTTCTTTAACAAGGTTTTCAGCATTAACTCCCCCACAGGCAGCTGGAAGCCGTGCACTCAACTCTGATAAACATCAAACAATGGAGGTAAATTTCCAGCCCCTGGTGTACCATGTTGGTAGGATCTGTACTCTTCTCAATAAATACTGTCATAAATCAGTATTTGAATCCCTTGGTTCAAAGACATGAACTCCAAAGAAATATCAAATTATGTAATTATCTCCGTGGATGCTAAGTTACAAAAGACGTCACACCTTTGGCATCATCAGTCCATCTGACAAGATCATACTATTGTGTAGCTGATGCTGTTACTACCGGAGTTCTAAAGCAAAATATATTTCCTAGAAAACCTAGATAATGAAACCCGTGAGCCTGGTTCTCAAACCATTCTTCAGTGTCTTTAGCTCTCCATTTGAAACCCTCATTGCCAGGGAAAATGAGGCAGACCCATAAACTAACTAGGCCAGTCCCAGAGTTGAAGTCTTAAACACAACAGAATTCTGAATTTGGTATTTTGTAAGCTTTTGAGTGAACTACCATGCTTGGTGTCAACACAGTGATCAATCTACTGCATGCTCTGCAGACTGTACAGATGCAAATCCATAGAATCACAGAATCATTACGGATTGGAAGGGACCTCGAAAGATCATCTAGTCCAATCCCCCCACAACAGCACGATCACCTAGACAAATCCAGATAGTACTGTACACTGTACTTTTAGATGTTTCTGAAAAAAACCCAAACACCAAACCCAAAAAGAGTTCTGAGCAGTGAGCAGTCTGTGTACATACTTGGGTAGCAGACAGAGTTTCTACTCTAATATCATTGTAATGGACATAGAATCATTAGGGATTGGAAGGGACCCCAAAAGATCATCTAGTCCAATCCCCTTGCCACAGCAGGATCACTTCACTGGAGAAGTTATGGAATCAGAATCACACTGTCACAGGCAGTCTCTGTGCAGACTGAAGAGGTTGAGTAGTGAAAGGAACAGTCAATTACTTCTCCTTTATAATAGTCCTAAATTCCTAAGAATCTGGATAAAGGCATTCTGATGGAGATAAATATGAAAGAGTACTGTAAATACATGTCTCAAAGCAGCTGCAGGTAAGTAAAGAAAGAAGCAAAACTCATTCACAATCCTGGTGATTCTACAAAATACATCTTTATAATCTGTCAACTTGAAGAAGTTCTTCACAGTCCCTAACACAAAGCTTCTGAGTGAAATGCAGCATCATTTTTGGAAGTTTTGTCTGACATGAAGGTGCAAACAAACCCTAAAATGGTGTCCCTGGAAGCATCAGCTTCTAAAACACTGTCTACAGAGGCCACCACGTTTTGCCACACGTTCTACCTAGCTGAGCAGCTCCTTAAAGAATGCAGCTTTCTAGCTGCAGAATTATAGCATTCCTTTACAAAGAAGCAATAGACTTTGAGGATATTGGTTACCTACCTTTGAAATTTCCATTGTAAATGTGAAAATCCTCAGGGGTACTGAAAAAGCTCCTGTTCTGCCCTGTCTTAGCCATGCACCATTATTTCTTATAAGTGAAAGACTTAAGGCTAAACTGAATTCCCTGAATTAAGTCATTACACACCTTAGACAGGACTTTCTGCGTACGAAAGAAAGTAGATGCAGAGTCTTCACACTAGCTTCAGTAACAGCCAGCTGTACTTTAATCAACAGAGACAAGCGTGTGAAGCCTTGAAGATTAAAGGCTTTCCTGTTCAAGCAAAAGGAACAGGCTAAAATTTCATTACAGGACCCAGCACTTGCACAGATTGTTCTCCTGCACTGCTGACACTACTGAACAGTCTTATGACCACTGACAAAGTCTACCAAAAACAGTGTTTTTAAAAAGCCAAAGTAACTTCAAAGAAGTGGAGGTTAAAAATGCAACTACATGAAAGTAAACCTAGAAAATCTACTCAAAAGTACAGACAGCACTTTAGCCCATAAGCATTAGTCAAAGGGCAGAAGACAGGCATGTGGAATCTGAGAAACCTTGTATATTTTTCAAAAATGCTCCAGCAGAAGCCAAAGGTTTTACAAAAGAAGCTGATGGCACTTGAGGAGCATGACAGCTCAAGAGACTCACTTTTCACTTCTCAGTGGACAGAACTACCACTTCAAACAAAGGACAGGCTACTGGGCTGCACAGATTGTCTCTCTCAAGCCTCACTTACAGGAAGGCAGCTGAATGGAGAGAAACTTGGGAGTGAAGACAGTAATGGGAAAAAAGGAGGTCTACATGTGTGGCCTCAATTCAGCTCCATCAAGTCATTCACCTCTAGGAAAATTTAAGTGACACTACACTGTACATAGCGGGCAATTAAGGACTCAAGGGAAGGTGGGAGTGCACATCATCATGGCAATTGTATGGGATTACCCTTGACAAAACATGGTAAGAAGACATGGTAAGAAAGTATTCTTGAAGATACCATTGTCTCTTTTATGGCTCTATGTTATAAGGCATTTAACTTCAACAAACCAAGTTACCAGCTGATCTCACCATTTGAGAGAAATTAATTCCCTGGTATCTGTTCTTAAGTTACTGCGTATAGAGTCTTTTTAAGCTGAAGTATCATTTAGTGAACAGTACCCAAGCACATAAAAATTTAACATGAGAATCTACATTTATATCCAATCATTCCTTTATGGTTGGCTCAGTAAAGGAGTGGTTTGTCAAATTTTATTACAGGTTCCTTCCTCCATACACACAAACTGCAAAGTCTGAGTTCAGTTTTCCTCCCAAAAGAGATAACCAGTCCTCTAAATTGCTGTAGCGCTTTGTTCTTTTTCATTTAAGCCTTATTCCAAGTTATACTTTAATAATTAGGAGCACTGAGCAGTATGACTTTTGCTAATATCAGGGTATAATTCATTTACTAGGATTACGCAAATTATAAGTAAATATCCAAACGATTGAGTCATGGTACAGTAGTAATAAATAAGATACTTCTATGTTCATCACATCACCATCCACAGCAGGGTAACAGCAGCATTACTGCCATTCTATGAGGAACAAATTCAAATCAGGTTATCTCTGACCCAGAAAACCTGAACTCAAGGTGAAATATATGAAGAGGTCAGTCACGAATGAGAGAAAAAAGTCTACTTTACAAGGAAACAGTAGGAAAGGTTGTATTATTGGATACAGTGTTTACTGTAAAGGAAAATAGTTGCTTTATCATATGACAAGCATAAAACTGAAGATAAATAAGCAAAGGCTGAAAATTAGTTTTATATCAAAGACTATAATCTTCAAAAGCATCTTTCCAGTAGTACAGGGAGAAGACAAAACTAATTTAGGTCCAAACTATAATTCAATAAGCTTAGGGTAGCTATTGATAAAAAATTATAGGCTTATAAGGCGTAGTCCTTTCACACGCTGCACTTTGGTTTGGTGCTCTTTACTTACTGCTTTAGAGTACATCAGTGTCTTTTTAGTCCAAAAGTGTTACTTTTTGTGACATACCCGTCACTTGTATATAACAGCAGGAAACAAAACAAAACCAAAGACAACCTAGAAAACCTCACACTATAACAACTCTCTATGAAAATCTCATTTCATATCTCAAGATGAGTAAAACTGTTCTTCCAGAGAAGTCCACCTGGGAAACAAAGTTATATCATTCTCAAACCTTTTTTCCAAACAATAGTAATATTGAGGCACTTTAGTGAATTCATCAGCAAGTGACCTGAAACACTGAGTCACCAGGAGTAGGCCACATCAGTCATGGAAAAACACTGAAAGCCCCAGTTGCTGCCTTTTCCGTGCACAAGCTATAGGATGCTCTGCTGTTCATCACATAATTTTCTGTTACATCAGATTTTCAGAGGATTGGTTTTTTAAGCTTGAAACTTCTAAAATATTAAAAATGGAGTATGTTAAAAGCTTAAAGGATAAAGCAATTAAATCATATAGGTAAGCTGGAACTCACAGTTTGTGATGTCAGGTGGGGCATAACTGTCATTCATGAACATGCTGGTGGGCTTTGCAACTTTCAGATAGACAAAGTCAGATGTGTTTTTTAAGGCAGTCACTGCTTCTTCATGAGTAACTTCTTCTAAGCAAACACTGTTCACCTAAAGAGAAAGAAACCTTCTCAACACTGCAAAAATTACAGGACAATGCTATTGGAGCACTCTGACACTGAGAGCGATAGGATTCAGGTACCAGAAACATAATTTGTGATATAAAGGTGGTAAGAGATGCTTTGTAATTTTGTAGTGCTGTGAAATACAACAGACAAATATTTCCTCAAAGGATTATAATAAGTAATAGACTGTAACATTGCAAAGGCAGCACACATGACTTTGGAAAACAACACTCAAAATGCTGCAAACGTTCACAGTCACAGCAATGACACAGTATGTTACTGGAAACATTAAACAGAAGAAAGGTTCTTCTAGTGAAACCACATCCTACATGATCTTGTCATGGCTTAATGAAGTTTTAGACATTATAATTGAACAATGTAATCTCACAAGAGGTCAAAAGTAGAGGTTAAAAGAAGAGCCCTACTTGACTGATTTGTGTATCAAGTAAGAACTAGTTTAACTTTACAGGTAACAGACAGTGTAAACTATTACTATTAAGGTGAAACACTGGCACCTCAGTAAAAAAAAGGTAGTATTTTAACCCTTTTTACACAAACAAGTACTGCCTGGTAGGGGTACAAGGGTGAAGCAATTACACCTTAAAAGAGTTGATATTATTATTCATCTTTTCATTCAAATATTCCTGATTCTGGGCCTTGTTTTTGCAGTTCGAGAATTAGATTTCTGGATGGAATTTACAGAAGGTGAAAGTTACTTTTCCTTCATTCAAAGAAAAGTCACCTTTGAAGTATTCAAGTATTCAATGCTGTCATCCAGATTACAGAAAAATAGCAGCAGGCTATCTGAAATAAACAGGCTCGTTTATTAGGTTTAAAGGTTGTGAATGAAACATCAGGCCGAGGAAAAGATGCCGATTTCCTGATGAGATGTTGTTGAACACTGTAGTTTCAATTTTTTCTCACTGATTTCTTGGCAATGTAAATTTTTACTCTGATTTCTAAGGAACAACACTCCACCAGCAGGCAGCTTAACCACAAAGGTAATCACACCCTAAATTGGATGTCCATTAAGACAATTGAGTTCTTTCTTACAGCTAAAAGTTTGTCTCCAATCTGAAGTTTTCCATCTTTATGTGCTGCCCCGCCTTCAATGATTTTGGTTACATAGATGCTGTTGTCTCCAGGTATATGCTGATTTCCTACACCACCAGCAATACTGAAACCAAGACCTGCGTGAAGGTAAAGTCATAATTCAAAAAATGTTTTAGCATTCAATTTGAGTTATTATATGAATAACAATGCTATTTGTATAAGTATCACATATACAGAAATATATATATTTTTTATATTTATATAAAATATTAGGCTCTGGCTGAAGCAATCCTGGATGCCTTTCCAAGTGCTTCAAATTGTTTCATAATCTCTCCAAATCTTACAAAAAAAAAAAAAAGATATCATGTTTACAGAAGCTCTGAAAATGAAAAAGTAAATAATTTCCTTCACGCCTTGCGAAAGATTTACTTAGCAGAGCTATAGCATCACCACTAATACCTAAAAAATAACACTGTCCAACATTTACCCCGACAGAAAAAAAATAGTACTTTCTGTAAATCTTTTTTTTTGATTTCTCAAATTACCTCTGAATTACCTCTAGGTAATTCGGTGAAACATTTTATTCCATTTGTAATGTACTTCAATTACTAAATACTATCAGAAACACATTTTTCCTAATTGAAAGACAAAAATACACTCTACAAGAACAGTTTCAAGACATGTTGATAAAAATTCTGAAGCATGGAATGTGCCTTTTCGTTATTCTACATTTCCTAGAACTTCACACGTAAAGTACTATTTTATTTTGAAATCAAATGCAGAAATCTATCATCACCTCAACTCTTCCTGTGAAACAAAAGCTTTATACTTCCTACGTACCTTTAGGACCTTTTACAAGTTTGATTTCCACTATTTTTTCTGTGACTGGTTTTCTTCTTTTGACATACAATCGTACGATTGATCCTGCTTCTTTCAGTGCTTCAACTGCCTTGCTGTGTGTCACATCACGAACATCCACCTCATTTACTCGTAGAATGCAATCGTTAACCCTAGAGACATCAACATGCATGTTCAGCTGTTGTGTTATGACAGCGAGGATATTATGAGCCTAATATTTTATCTACAATACACTAATATATGTCTTACGATACAAAAATGCTGCTTTGTAATTATACTTATTTAAGATAAAACTCTCAAATGGATTATCAGCAGATAGAAAAAGAAATAAGACTTAATGGGAATATTCTGTTCAGAACCAAAGAGGACTCCACTTTATATAGGTTTCATTTAAAGAGTATTTTTAACAGATCTTTGTACAAACTACCTTTGGTTTAGGGCTATAAGAGATAATAAAAAAATTCAGAAGCTAGGAGGCACAGGATAAGAGCCCAATAGTTTTAAGCCATGACTGAAGAAATCAACTTCCATTCCTGCTTTCCTCAAGCTGCTTAAGTGCTGGCCTTCCACTCCATTTAACACGTTGCTGTAGTAACACTGAGCTCTCATTACACTAAGGACAATGCTTGACCCACCTATCAGCACGTTCTGACAGACATACCTCTGACAAAGGCCAACAAGCTAATATGAAGCCTTGAAATAAGCTTATTAGGACTAAACCTCATAATGTATCATGCATTTACTCAAAAAAATGATAGGGCAAGATCTTGACTACATAATAGAAAAAGCTGGTCCTGATGTGGGTTTTTTCCGCACAGGAGTATGTTTAACAACTGTTCTGGATTAGAAAAATAATTTATTAGTGCAGTTTGTTTGTTATTAACTGCTAACACTACTTTTCAAACCGAGTTGCCAATATCATTTGCTGCTATCTAGCAATACGTCAACATTTCATCACACAGAGTTTTCATAGTAGATTCCATGAAGTAAGAAAATGGAGTATGCTCAATAAGGAGTAAAGAAACAATATTGCATTTGAAGCTGTATAGTATTGTTGAAAAACTCAGACAATTATACCAAGCATAAAAGAGGGCTGTTAATAAGCTCAACTTTCTCATGGATAAGGAAATCTGCACTTGAATAATAGTTATTTATCCTATCTGCCTAAGCTTTTTAATACTGAGTTAAGGACTACAGAATATATAGCATAATAAATTTGTATCCTTGAATGTAATAAAATCTAAATATATATATATAAAACATAGTATCATAGAATCATTAGGGATTGGAAGGGACCTTGAAAGATCATCTAGTCCAATCCCCCTGCCAGAGCAGGATCACCTAGACCAAGCTGCACAGGAACATATATAATAATAAACATTTAGGAAGGCAACACAGAAAGTTACCATACCGTAATCTTCCATCCTGTGCAGCTGCACCTCCAGCTATAATCTTTGTAATGAAAATACTTGAATCATCCCCAATATGTGGGTTGTCTGTACCACCTGCAATGCTAAAGCCAAGTCCTGAATTTCCCTAAAGGTAGAAAGAAAAAATATTACATATTACTTTTCTGGGGAGAAGATATACAGAATATCTATTTGATTCAATACAGAACCAAATCTACATACACGTCACTGATAACAAAAAGATATTAGAAGCCACGTGAAGTAGCATACTGACCCCACAGAACCAGACATAAGAGGCAATTAATTTATTTTTCCATTGCAAAAAGAAGCCTCCCAGTAATTTGTGTCATACACGTAACACATCTTCACAGATGAGAAGTTCCAAATGACATTTTCTTTTCACAGCTTTCCTGCCCTTTCTAAGAACTGCAACGCCTTCACCCTCTCCATAATGACCAGAACTGTGCAGGTATCAAATACAACCATTTCTGTCTTTCTTTCCATTAATACTATAGATCTAGAAAAGAGAATAAATCTCAAAAAAGTGACCTATCTCATCTAACACAGCAATGCATGTGACACGGTGTCATTTATAATCTCAACTGGAAGACCGAATCTCAAAAATAAAATGCCAATGGTATAAATAAAAGCCTGTAACACATGGCAGTACAGGAAATGAAATCATAGTATGTGTTATGCTCTACGAGCTTAGACAATAACATTAAATACAGTATATATTACCACCATTTTACTCTCAGTGGTCAAAGGTATTAATAAAAACTTGCATTCCTGATCATGCAACTGGGTGTATTCATTTATGTTAAATAATCTATTGTTGCACAATATGAAGAGGTTAGTATTTCATATTAAAATGCCCTAAATTCCATCTGAAAGAGCACAGAAAGACATTTAGCATGTTACCCTTTCAAGAGTAATTTCTTCATACTCATAATCTGCATCTGTGCCATTGACCTGTAAAGACAGAAAAGTGAGACTTACAGAGAATTGTACACCTTACACAGTACAGTTTGCTTGGCTGGAGGTTCACTCCCATCAAACCTCAGCCGATTCACAGTGACCACTGAGCTCAGACAGGACATGTGACATTCACACTGCTCTGTACATGAATCAGATAATCTCTCTGTATGAGATTAAAAGTTAAGATTTCAGACAGCAGACTGCTCTATATACAAGACCCTTCAGAGCAGAAGTCCTCAGCTCCTCATTGCCAAGGATAAAGTACTGTGGAGATTCTCAGGTCACATAGCAAGTTGAAAATAATAAAAAAGAAAGGGGTCATGAGGCAGGGAAGAAATTGTATAGAAGAACAGAGCAGTGTTTCCATACTGTTGTTTCTCACAGGGCAGAGAAAAACATAGGACTGACAATTTAGAGTGTTTCTCACTGAAAAAGGGCAAAACCCTTCTGAAGCAACATCATGTTACACATATACTGAAGATCAACAAATTAAACAGGATCATAAACAGAAGTTGAGAAGAATATTTTATAATGCTAGATGAAAAACCCAAATCCTAGACGTAAGCATCCTCAAGTTACAAAGGATACTCACATCCTTTGCTGTGTACAGAACTAGAACAGACTCAACACAAGTACTACATAAATTAATCTAACCCTATTAAAAATCAAATTCTTAACCATATTTAATATAAATGGAACATTCAGTCTTTTACCAAATATCTAATATAACTTGGTACTCCAACTATGTCCTTAATCAATGCTTCCAGGAGTATATACAACATGCAGCTACAGGCAATTCCCTATTTCAACCCTTCTAGGGCAAAACATTTAGCAAGATACAAGTTTTACAGTATTATTTTAGAAAGCATTTTGTCTATTCTAAAGAGATAGACTATTTGGTAGTCTTCTGTACACTTAACATACTATCTAAGATTTTATAAAGATACAAAAATGTACGTACAGAAAAAAGCACTTAAAGCATTTTAAAATCTGTACAGATTTAAAATATCTAGTAGAAAATTTAAAATGGCATTTTAATTCACTCTAAAAGAATTAAGATCTATTTCATTCCTCATGTTTGTTTAATGTATTTAAAATTTGCAAGAGCAGATGTCACAACTTCCATAGGCTGTCAAATAACCAGCTCCTTTACCCCTCACTACAGTTTTAACTGTCTCTAATTATATCTCCACTTAATACAATAGAAGCCACGAACACTTCAGTCGTAACAGATTATTTTCTTCTTCGTGCAGTACCTCAGAAGTTATTATGACCTTCATAGTGTGTTCAGTGGAAAGGATACTGTGGTTTTAACACATGATATTACTCCATTAGAAAGGGAGGAGGTCTTGACCTTCCAAACACATGAAACTGTATCTATTACTACCTGAACACAAAAGAAGCCTTGTGATCAAGAAGTTATTTTAGCTTAGCCCTTGAGGTATTATCTACAAGAATGACAAAGTGCTAACTGAACCAGTCATCCAGTATTACAGTACCTGGGAAATGGTTCATGATAATTGATAAGTATGTGGCTTTTTTGCTTCTTTTAAAAATAAATAACAAGGAAAATTAACCATTTCCCTAACCCTTACCATTAGGCAAAGCAAAGCCAATCCTAATATATTTAAGCAGCATTTTATTTCCATGCACGAAACTCTAATCCAATACTAAAATAGCATCTAGATAAATAAGAGCAAACAAGAAGCTCCATAATTTTTTTTGCTGTAGCTCAGTTCTATAGTCCTCCTTTAAAAAAAAAACAAAAAAAACAACAAACTCCCTTTAAACTGAATTTATCTGACGAACTATACATTAGCAGAGGCCAGAACAAGGATCTCAAATGACGAAACTCATTCTCCTATTTGACCTTTTGCGAGTTCTTAAGCATCTCAGTCCCGCTAAGCCAAGCTATACTTGTAGGGACTTCCCCTGCATGAAGGAAGTTCTACACAAATGCATTAATTACACCAGAGCAATCATCTCTGGAACTGAAAACTTAGTAGCTCATTAGAATTTGGTTAGAGCCTTTCGGCTGTACCGAAGTTGATTTTTCTGGCATTGTTAATCTTTCCATGTGCTACCAACTTGAGTTTTGCTTGTATTTCCTTGAACTTCTACAAAGAATACAAAAATCTGTTTCGTGGTGGCTTGTTCCAACCCAGTTTGAGTCCTAAGAAGTTATACTTCCTCAGCAGCTTTACAATTCTGATAATGAGAGCTACGTTCGCAAACATTTGTTCCTTCGTGACTTTATAGACTCGTGTTTTCTTTTTCTTCCAACAGAAAAAGCTTTAATAGTTATGGATTTTGTAGCCACATAATGCACTTATCTCTTAAGTACAATCTTCACATTATTTACAATTCCATTAGCCACTTGGGAACCTGGAAGAAGATTCCCTCACTCAACTTCCTATATGACGACCAGGTTAGACTGCAGACAGCTAACAGACCTGCTTAACATTCACTGCAAACTGATAATTTAGGTAACTTGCAACAATTCTGCATGTCAGTTTTTCTGTTTATGTTACTTTCTTGTTCTACTGTCCACTGTCTTCCACGAGCCTCTATCATATGAGGCCTTTGGCAACATGAACACGTTCTTTATTAATCACTTCTGTTCTTGGTTTAGTTTGCACGTGTAGGGAGACACTTCACCTTCAGCTGGATCTTCTAAATTGTATCTGTGTTGCATCAATTAAAGGGCACACACTGCAGGTTACTGCTATGCTTTCTTAGAGGCATCATTATTACACATGGGACTCATTTACAAGCCAGTTACCACACTGTACTGATCTTCTGTCTTTCCCTTAAACTGTTAATTCAAGCTTTTTCTGCCTTGAATTATTACAGCTCCTTTCTAGCAATGTTGTTTAATTATGAATTGTTACATAAGGCCAAGATTTACTCTTTACCTGCTAATAGCAGTACCTAGAATAAACACAAAATAAAGCAACTAGTACAAGCATTAATACTGTTCAGGCAAACAACAAGCAAGTGGGATATATGCAACTGTAAGAGGAAGGTACAAGAGAAAACATTCAGATGTGAAACCTATGCCAAACAGATGCATTCCAAGGCCTCTCTGCCAGGGGTATTCCTACCACAAAACCAGCTGATACACACAAACTTCAGCCTCTACATAACTACACTTATTACCTTAATATTTAAAACAGAACCAATTTATTTTTAAGAACATTTACAGCACTAATAACTTAAGTATATCCTAACTCAAGAAGTGCTTTTTATGAGCACTGCCATGGAAATGACACAAAGTATCTGCCTGTCTACTGAAGAAACAGATTGTTCTCTGAATATTTCACCTCTAGGACCTCAAGCAACTGTGTTTTGCACTGTCACATAGTCATACCCACATAACACATTCCACCTGCAATCTACAACATTTTTTTTCACGGAACAGCTATTTTAGGACTTCAAATAACCAGCAGGACAGATGACAAAATCAAGCACAGGGAGGTAAACCAAGTTATATTAAACATCAGACCTACACAACTTCAGATGGAAATCATTAGGTTATAATTTAAAGCAAGCGTAGGCTTACGTATGTTGGAGTCTCCAAAGAATCTGTGTTCACCAGCACTGGAGGGGGATTTGCCTTTAACAAAAAAATAATTAAAAAACATTACACAATATTAGAGAACGCTATATACTAATAACTACACAGTTAATTTCCCATGTTTCTTGAAGTTCTCTTAGAAGGTAGCCACCGCTTGAGAACATAAAAAAAATTCACCTTCTGAAACACTTATTGCTATCTTGTGGCATTCATTTTTATTCCACAAAACCACAAACTTCCAAGTTTCTGAGCTCATGTCTTATATACAAGTTCTATCATTTATTATCTTGTTTTCCGAAAGAAAATCTGAGTCATGCTGTCATTGGACATTATGACAGTTACCCCTAGGTCCAAAGTTGTTTACTAGCAAATACCTTAAAACCAAATCTTCATGGATTTGATTTGTCTCTGTATCAGGAACACTTCCCTTCTGCTCCATCTCCCTCCCTGGCTTCAACAAGCAAATGGAACAACTACCACCAAAACAAAAAAGCCAAACCCAAAACCACCCAAGACTGTATGCAGGTATACTTCACACTCCAAATATTGTTGATGTGCTAAATTCAACGGGACCTATAAACTTCATGGCACAAAATAAAGTTAATCTTCTTACTGCTTTAATCAAGTATCATTTAAAATTTTTTAATACATACAAAAATCCATAATCTTTAAAGTTTAGATATTCTTTAGCTTGTTTTTGTTTTTTTTAAACTCTTGTGTGTGTATGTGCAAGGGGAAATAAATCTAGGGATAGTTTAACAGGCTGCAATAAAAGCTAGAATTGAACTCGTAAAGATCTACTAAAATAATGGTAGCCCCCGAATGCTATTTTATTGAGTTTTCTAGGTGATCGGGGGTTCCCTGAGTGGGAAAGCTCGGGGGAGCGGAGAGGCAGCCGCTGAGGTTTGGGTACTCTCGCAGCATTAGCTGGGCAAACATCGCAGCGGGTGCAGACCCAAACATCTTTAATGGAGGTGAAAATGGAAGTCGTGCCCAGACCGCACCAAGCTCAGACAGCTATGGTCCCCACTGCATATGGACATGGGAACTCAAACAGAGGTCCTCCAACAAGATGAGGCTGTGCAGGTGACAGGCTGCCAGGAATGTAACACTCTTCTGAGTTTTCCTGGCTGTGTACGGTGTGAGCAGGTAGATTATCTGCTTAACCGAGTGGCACATCTGCAAGATGATGTTGAAAAGCTACAAGTGGAAGTAGAAAGAGTCAGGAGAATTGGAGAGGCTAAAATAGAGGCAGACTGGTGGAGCCAGTCTGGACAACAGCCAAATAAGAGCCAGAAAAAAGAGGTCTAAGTATCTTGCACCTCTCAGATGGAGGACAGAAGCCCAAGTAGAATGGGTGAGTGGAGCCAAGTGAAGGGCCGTGGCAGAAGGCGAGCACTGCCCTTGCCTGCCTCACCACCTCAGTTGCCACTAAGTAATAGATATAAGTCTCTATTGGAAGATAGCCGGTCTAACAATGATATAGAGGATAGGGAACCCATACTGGAGATCCTAGCAAGGTCGCATAAATCCAGAAAATCTTCCAGTAGTATGACGGCCTCCTCCACAAAGAAGAGAAGGGTCCTAGTTGTTGGAGACTCGCTCCTGAAAGGGACTGAGGGCCTAGTATGCAGAGCTGACCCTCATCATAGGGAAGTCTGCAGTTTACCTGGAGCCCAAATCAGGGACATCACTAGGTTGCTCCCTAACCTGGTGAGATCAGCTGACTATAACCCACTGCTGATTGTCCAGACAGGTGGGGAGGAAGCTGTGTTCCACAGTGTGAGAGAAATTAAGAAAGACCTTAAGGAAATAGGACATTTGGTGAAAGATTCTGGGGCACAAATTGTATTTTCTTCATTACTCCCATTGTGTGAGGACACAGGCCAGAAAAGGACTCAGTCCATTAACGCCTGGCTACAAGACTGGTGTTACAGGCAGGGCTTTGGGTTCTTTGCTAATAACTGGTTTTATCAGACACCAGACCTAGCAGTCTGTCCACTGGGACAGAGCTCTGGTCTTAAGGAAAACCAGGTGGCCCTCTCGCTGTCCTAGGGTGAAATCGGAGCGCTCAGCTCACTCCCTGAATGCAGCATGGGGAATAAGCAGGAGGAGCTAGAAATCTGTGTCCAGTCAGGTGATTATGATCTGGTGGCAATTATGGAGACATGGTGGGACAGCTTGTATGACTGGAATGTGGTCGTGGATGGCTATGTCCTTTTTAGGAGGGACAGGTCAGCCATGTGGGGTAGTGGAGTTGCTCTCTATGTGAGAGAGCAGCTGCAATGTATTGAGTTCTGTCCCGGACAGATGAAGAGAGGGTTGAGAGTTTGTGGGTGAGTATTAAGGGGCAGGCTGGCATGGATGACACTGTTGTGGGTGTGTGTTACAGACCTCCAGATCAGAATGAGGAAGTTGACATGGTCTTCTACAGGCAGCTGGCAGCAGCCTCACAGCTACAGGCCCTGTTTCTCCTAGGGGATTTTAACTACCCAGATATCTGCTGGAAGACCCACTCAGCCAGCCAACAACAGTCCAGGAGGTTGCACCAGTGCATTCGTGACAACTTCCTGATGCAAACAGTGGAGGAGGCCATTAGGAGAGGTGTGCTGCTGGATCAACAAGGCGGGTCTGGTTGAAGCAGTGAAGGTTGAGGGTTGCCTTGGTTGCAGTGACCATGAGATGGTGGAGTTCAGGGTCTCGTGTGATAGGAACAGAATAGCTAGCAGAACCACAACCCTGGACTTCAGGAGGGCCAACTTTGGCCTTTTCAAGCAGTTGCTAGGGGAAATCCCATGGGACAGGGTACTGGCAGGTAAATGAGCTCAGGGTAGCTGGTTAACATTCAAAGACTACTTTCTTGAAGCACAAGAAAAGAGCGTCCCAACAGGAAAGACGTCAAGGAAGGGAGCCAAAAGACCTGCGTGGTTAAACAGGGAGCTGCTGGGCAAACTGAAGAGGAAGAAGAAAGTCTATAGGTCATGGAAGGAGGAGGCGGCCACTTGGGGTGATTATAAGGCTCTGTGAGAGAATGTAGAGATGCAACTAGGAAAGCCAAGGCCTCCTTGAAATTAAACTTTGCGAGAGAGGTCAAGGGCAACAAAAAGGTTTCTTCAAATACATTGCAGGTAAAACTAAAACTAGAGGCAACGTAAGGCCCCTGCTGAATGAGGTTGGTGCCCTGGAGACAGAGGATACAGAGAAAGCAGAGATACTGAACACCTTCTTTGCCTGTACTTCTGGGGGCTGTCGATATCAAACTCCAGACTGCTGAGGCTCCAGAGGAAGTTGAGGCAAGAGAAGAGCCTGCATTTGTTAATGAGGACTGGGTTAGGGATAGGTTGAGCAAACTGGATGTACACAAATCCATGTGCCCAGACGGGATGTACCTACGCGTACTAAGGGAGACGGCAGAAGTCATTGCTAAGCCACTCTCCATCACCTTTTCTAAATCATGGGGAGCAGGAGAGGTGCCTGGGGATTGGAGGATAGCAAATGTCACTCCAATCTTCAAAAAAGGAAAGAAGGAGGACCCAGGTAACTACAGACCGGTCAGCCTCACCTCCATCCCAGGAAAGGTGATGGAACAACTTGTCCTGGATATGCTCTCCAGGCACATCAAGGACAGGAGGGTCATTAGGGACAGTCAGCATGGGTTCACTAAAGGAAAGTCATGCTTGACAAACCTGATAGCCTTTTAAGGGGGCATAACCAGGTGGATAGATGATGGCAGAGCAGTGGATGTGATCTATCTTGACTTAAGTGAGGCTTTTGACACAGTGTCTCACAGCATCCTTGCAGCCAAACTGAGGCAGCGTGGCCTAGATTTTCAGGTAGTGAGGTGGATCATGAACTGGCTACAGGGTAGAAGTCAGAGAGTGGTGGTCAATGGGACAGAGTCTAGTTGGAGGCCTGTATCTAGTGGAGTGTCCCAGGGATCGGTGCTGGGACCGGTCCTGTTCAATCTATTCATTGATGACTTGGATGAGGGATTGGCATGCACTGTCACTAAGTTTGCTGATGACACAAAAGCTGAGTGGTGTTGCCGACACCCCAGCAGACTGTGCTGTCATTCAGCATTCAATGGTGTAAGCTGAAACACAGGAGGTTCTCTATAAATATCAGAAGGAACTTCTTTACAGTGAGGGTAACAGAGCATTGGAACAGGCTGCCCAGGGGGGTTGTGGAATCGTCTTCTCTGGAGAGAATTAAAGCCCGCCTGAATATTTTCCTGTGTGACTTGGTCTAGGTGATCCTGCTATGTCGGGGGGATTGGACTAGATGATCTTTCGAGGTCCCTTCTGATCCCTAATGATTCCAGGATAAGACCTATGAAAACATGACCTACAAAAACATGACAATTACACGAGCCTATTCATAGTCTGTATTGTAGTTTCACTGCTATGACACCTACAAAATTCTGAAGATTTTTTAAAAGCTGCCAAAAGCTCTGAAGTGATGACTCAGAAGTTCTACCATTTACCATCACTAGGTAAGAGTCATCAACCTGCTATGAGGTTTTTGTGTCAGAAATTAGGCCTGTATGATTTAGTAAGTAGTAAAATCAGATGGCTTCTATACAAGTTAAGAGATTAGTGAAAAAAAAAAAAAGAAACAAAAAGGATGACACCTATGACTCTGTAAAGATGCCATAAAGCACTCTGCAACTATGTCAGTAGGAGCCTGGGCACATTTATGCAGTATGAAAGTCAAGCAGTAGGTACTGTTATCACAATAACCATCTCTGTCAAAGCAATGCTCTACCTCACAAGCATCTTCTGCGTCTTACTCAAGCATGTTTAAGTAAAATAAAATTTTAAAACAAGATTCTGTACTAAAAATACCAGCCAATGAAACTATGCATCACTGTCCCTGTAGAAGCTTTACAGTTAACACAATTTTAAGACAAAGACCATGTATGAAAAGAACTGAATATGAGGCATTAGGAGTTTCTTCTCCACGGGATCTACAAGAGACCCATACACTAACATTTATTTTATACTTGTGTATTGACTATGAAAACACTTCATTTATAGAGAAAACAAAACAAGGATTCATTTTCAAGTCAGCCATGTTCTTTACAATTCATTTAATTTTGGAACGTAGTTTTATTTATTATTAGGATTCTGCAGTATCCAAGTATATTCAACAACAGTAATGCCATTGAAAGTTGGGTTCCCATTCATCTTTTTTGGGGGGCACTTAACGTCTTGGAAAAAAAAGATGAAGACTAGCTTAAGGTCAGTTGTCATTAGTGAGTGAAGTTTGTACGTGAACATTATGTTTGAGACAAAAACTACAGACAACTGATGCAAAACACTTTCTGTAAGTTGATCGTTCTTAACGCTCCTTCTGCATTTATCTGACTTCTCCATTCCAAAGGTTTGCCTGGACACTGAAAAAACACAGGGCTCTAATGCACAACATCAAACGTTTTTGGAAGGAGGACATGGAATTTAATCTTTTTTTGCAAGACTTCTCCAAATCACCTAACACTTTCAAACTTCTGTGCCAGGGCTTGTCAAAATATTCAAAAGCCATTTGACAAGTTTGTTTATAAGCAGACTAAGGGCCTGCGTAAGTGGTAACGTGATTAACATAGTAGAGAGATGTATCTATTGCACAAAAATGCATCTGCCAAATCCAAAGTTGATTATAACTTTCTACGGTATTTTCTAATTGCCTTAGATTCACAAATGATGCAGAATTAGATAGCTAACTCCTGCAGACACTTTTAGGGGCAGGCAGAAGACAGAGGCACAGACTACTCTTCTGCTTGTAATCCAGTATCATCAATGCACAGTAATGTTGTCACAGCAGCGACCGTCAAAAAAATATAAACATATATAGCACTAATAATTTTATTTTAAATTAAGTTTAGCCTGTTGGCAATTCCCTGATACATTCTACTGGAGACTCTGTTATTGTTATATCCATCACGGCTGGCAACAGAAGTCTGCTGGTTGCACTAGTCTGCCTAAAATCCTGATATGGGCAAAATCCCTCCATAAGAAGGAAATACATTCCAAACTCATCAAATGTCAGGTCTGCCTCCTGGGAAAAGTATGGGTCACAGATAGATGTAAACACACATCCACTGGAAATGGCACTACAAAACAGCCAACTGCAAAAACTTCTAATAATTATTTCATTATGTACAATTTAACAAAGTAGCAGAGACAGAGAGATTACTACCTGCTGCAGCTTCAGCCACACAGCTCAATAGCAGAGCTTGAGCAAAAGCCATACTGACATATATACTGCAAAAACATCCCAGTTATACAATGGACAGCTTAATTCCCTTTTGAAGTTAATAAAAATCTGTCACCAAACAATTCCCAAAAGTGACCCATCTTCTCAGAAGGCATGCACTCATCACTGGAAACTTTTGCACTGAAAGTTACCTAAAAATAAAAGCATAATGCAAAAATTGTAACTGAACTATGGTGTAGCTTGCCATGCCGTGGTCACTTAATCCAAGTGATGTGCATGTATTAATGCATGTTTACTGCTTTCGCTTGTCTTGACAGGGTGGGGTGTTCTGTGTATTGGTATTTCATTACCTAAAGGATGACCACAGAAGGGAAGCACATTTTATCTGTCAAATATGTTAAGAACAAAGGAGGCAAAAAAACCCCACCAAACAGACAAACCCCCAAACCAAACCAACCAACCTAAACAAAACATCAAAAACCCAAACATACATACCCACCCGAAGCCCCCAAAACATTACCACCGAAAACCCTTTTAGTATTCTAAATGCCCCTAAGGACACTAATACCAACAAATGGCTGAAGAACATTAGAAACCTCATGCAAGTGCAATTGACGAAAGACATGTATTAGCTACTTGTGTATGAGGCAATTTTCTATAAATAGCTAAATCAAGTAATAACACTTCAGTAAACATGAAAAAGCTCTACATTTATTATGTGAACATAAAGCACCCTATTGCTGTCATTCTTTTGCATTTTTATGGTTAAAAAAACTAAAATATGTAACTATATTAGTAAAACAGATTAAAAACAGCTATAAAATAAGGAAAAATGATATTAAATTCTTGTGTATTGCTCATTCAGCTAATGCACAATTCACTTGTATGTAAGAGTAGCAGAAGGATCATTTAAACAAAGCAGTAAAATAAACTGACTAAACAAAAACTGAACAAATTTAACATCAAAAAATGAATAAAAACCTGTGGTATGGTGGATGGGATGACAGTGGTCTCAGCAGGGACTGGTGGGACAGGGATCACAGGGACAATAGGAGAAGAGGAAGGAACAGCTTCTGTGGGCTAAAAATCACCAACAAAAACATCAAAAATAATGAAAACTAGAAAAAACATTTTAAAACAAACAGGATTCAAGTTTACCAGGTTAAAAAACAAATGGTAAAACAGCATATGAATTTGGAGACTATAACTACAACTCAAGACAAACAACTACTTTTAACCATGCTGCCCATGGCAGTGCATCCCCAGCAACATGCTAACATCAAAGAACCCAAAGCAGTAAGCCCTGTTCACACTACAGTACTCATCTTGCAGTATAGAGTAATGACATCTCAGGGTCCAACAGAAAACCTGTTCATGTCAATCACAGGGTTGGAAGTGACCTCCAAAGGTCATCTAGTCCAACATCTCTGCAACAAGCAGGCACATGACTCACTAGACCAGACTGTCTAGAGCCCCATCAGGCCTGACCTTGAGTGTCTCCAGGTATGGAGCCTCAACCACCTCTCTAGGTGACCCATACCAGGAATCCACCACCCTCAGAATAAAGAACTTTTTCCTGATGTCTATTCCAAACCTACCCTTTTCCAGATTACAGCCATTACCCTATATCCTATCATTACATGCTCTATTGAATAGTTCTTCCCCAGCATTCTGACAGGCCCCTTTCAGGTATTGGAAGGGCACTGTAAGGTCCCCTGCCTCTTCAGACCAAACAATCCCAACAGCCTCAGACTGTCCATGTAAGGGAGGTGCTCTAGCCTTCCGATCGACAGACTCAGGCTTTTTTTCTGGGCCAGTTTCACAACAGAAGCCCTTTATTGATACACAACAGTGTGGAAGAGCGGAGAAACAGTGGCTAAAGTTGACAGCACTGCACAAAATTAAAATCCCTCTTCAATAAAGTGAAAAACATCAGAAATACATTAAGGTTTTTAAAAAACCCCACAAACCACAAACAGATTCCCTAAAACAGATTGCATCTTCCATACTCAAGAGTTCTTGATATAGGTTTACCACACACCTTCCAACTAGCAGAATGTTGGTCTTGGGATTTTTCATTACAGTAACAACCAAGAAAGCTAAAGACAATTAAACCACAAGGGAATGAGATTACAAATAGCATTTTGCAAAACACTGACTTAAATGCTAACATACTGGTTAATAACAAGCTGTCAGCAACATAAACTACTGGCAACTATTATGAAAATTACAAGCTGAATGGAAGATCTCTTGCAGCTTAGTTGTTCCAAGATGTTCTTGTGATCTTTAAATATAATGAAGGATAAAGACAAATGCTAAGTCCTGAAAATTAACCAAAATCCCAGGACACAACAGTACTAAACATACTTTAAAACTCAGAGATTTTAAAACACAAAGCAGTATAAACAAGAGGATATACCAAGTTGAACAGTGAAAGTAAATACTAAAGAAACCTGAACTGGCTCCAGAGCAGCAACCCTTATTAATCTCACGTAAGTTGCTTCTACGTTATTTTTATATATATAAACACACACACGCATACGCGCACGTGATTTTTTCATCTCAAAGTCAATGTAAAACAAACAGCTGGTGAAAAACGTTGCAGTTACTGAAAGACATAAGAATCAGGTATATTTGAAATGCTGGGATGTCATTTACACAACCTCACATCTCTGGACAATAGTACAATCATTCAAGTTCTAAAAGAAAAAACTTGCGGACCAAAGCTGGTCTAGTAAAATGGTGACACATATTTTACAAAGGCTGCAGGAAACGCTTGGTGTTCAAACCTCTAGCTACTGAAAGAACAATGCAACCTTTAGAGGAAAGTTCAAATTGAACAGCTTGTGCATTCAGTCCTACATATGCAAAATAATAATCTACCCCTTCAAATCTGTCTTGCTCCACAGTAAGCAGCTTCCTATGATTGCAGACAGTAAAAGTCCTGTTAACCAACATTTTAGATAGACATGTTCTACAGAACAAAACGTAACAACAGTAACACTGAAAAACTAAGCTTTAGCCGGTCAGAAAAACTCCACCCTTACAGCTGCAACCCACACACTAAGAGAAGGTCAAAAACAACCTGAAGTTCTTAGGTCCTGACCATACACTTCCCTGGCATTTGACCTCACAAAATAACTCATCAAGCCACAGCCGACTTCCTTATATGATGCACAATCTGCACACCTCTCTCTGCACCAAATAGCAACTTTATTTTCCTGCTTCTTTCCTATTCTGAATCCCTAATTCTATCTGGGCTTCTCAATACCAAATTCTTCAGGAACTCCCAACCAGTTACAATTTTTGTCATGATTATGTTAAACTTACATCATTAGAAGTCACTTGATTCTTTCAGACTACAGTCTCGAAAAATATTAGTACTATCATTGTGTTTTCCCTTTATGCTGTTGATTTAGTATCCACTGATGCTTAAAAGCTGCTCCCTGCTCCTTCAGCCATCCTGGCAATGTTCCTGTTGCCTGCTCCACTACCTTGTGAGTGAAAGAAGATTGAACACATTGGCAACAACTGTCAAAGGATGAACAAGCCCAAATGAGGGGTTTAAAGAAGGGTTATCTTTACTTATTTCTTTCATGGAATACATGCAGGCATTACAGCTACCACATGGAAGGACAACGCAAGCAGTTAAAAGATGTTTAATCATTAGAGAAAGAAAACCTGGATCTTCATTATAAGACAAGAATATGTAATTCAGTATCATGCATCAGCAGACTAAAACTGATTATATGATACAGGTATATGTGACAGCAGCTGAATAAGCGTCAATAGTTCACAGCATTACCTTCAATCCTCTTCTTCCCAAGAATTTTGAAACACCTTTTAGGAAAGCTTCAAAAATACACTAAATTATGCTGAAAAACAAAAGCTTACCCTCAAAATAATTTAAAATAAAGATGTCTGACTAAAGCAGGTGATCCTGCTGTGGAAGGGGGACTGGACTAGATGATCTTTTGAGGTCACTTCCAATCCCTAATGATTCTATGATTTAATGATCCTACTCTAAATGGACACAAACCAATCTAAACTACAAAGAAAGCAAAGCACCAATTAAAGCATTTGTTTTGAACATATACAAGCTATAGTACACAATTACAATAGGCCGCTATATACAGGAATGACTTGAACAATAACTCATTTAAACAAGACTGTCAGCCTAAATCTATGAGTTACACCTACAACAAAAACCCATTCTGTTATAAAAATACAATAAAGTAATTGTTTTTTTAAATGCAAGGATGGACAAAATATTTAAAAAGTAGTCACTGAAGTGGTACATTTGAAAAAGCTAAGATAATAATGCCTTTAAGTGATAGAATGAGTGCCTGTAAATGCAACACTGAGCCCAGATGCTGTAAAAAGAAGGCAACCATCTTCTCATGTTTAAACAACACACAATGACTCTTCCTGAAGAATACCAACTAACCAAGAATTAGAGCACCATATGCATTCTGAAGCATCAACTCAGCAAGCAAATTCCGTAATGCAGCTCTTTGTAAAAAGCTAAAAGATGCATTTATTTACCAGCCCAATTTCAAGTACTGTTACTTTGGCTTCTAAAAATAAAGACCAAAAAAAGGAAGTAATGAAGTCTCTAGAAACAGCATAGTTAAAACTAAAGAAAGAACACAGTATCACCTAGTTTGCACAGTTGGCATCAAAACCGCGAATCTCTAAACAGCCAGTACGATGCATACCTTTTCTAAAGAACAATTAGAACATGAGCCATCAGACACCCAGCCACTTGCAGCTTTTACTTTTGCAGTACTTTTTGTAGGACTCTTCTTTACACTGTCGCGTAGGTTTATAAATTTTCCTCTGTGTTTGGAAGACACTGGTAGAGTGGATGAACTAAAAGCTGTATGAAAGTTCGGTGCCCACTGCTGCTGCCACAACGGTTGCTTTGGCTGTGTATGAAGATTTTCACATATTTCCATTCTTTGGCTCCCTGTTAAATTAGGAAGCTTGAGCATTCCCATTGCATTGCCATTTGTAGCCCGACAGTATTTGCAGTTAGGACACTGAGTAGTCATGAAACAAGCACCACAAGTAGTCCTTTTTGCAAAAAATGAATCAAGGGAAAGTAATCCAAAATTTTGCTTCCTGAGAAACTTAAAAATATGTTTGTATTCCAGATTACTGCGGTGATAGGAAGAAACACTAAATGCTGTTTTAGCTCATACTGTGTGTTGTGTACTCTCTCTCAGCCTATTTAAAGAGTACCATTGAACCGCCGCACAACAGTCAATTTGCTGGGCATAAATAATCAATGCAATGCACAAAATATTGAATAGATGGCAAAAGTCATATGACTTTATTTAAAAGAAGCTATGAAAGGTTATTGCCATTTTCTTTCTCCCATAAGCTCCTATTGCCCCTGAACTTGGTTGTATTTTACCATCTCAAAACTTCTCCAAGTTCAGCTCACATCTAGAAAATTTGTAAGGCAACAATTCATGTTATCTGAATACTTTATGGGAGATAAAAATTATTAATTTAAGTAGCTTATAATGAAAAGTCATGAACTGCAAATGGGCAGATACATTGTATGAGATCTCAGCATTAGACATGCATGAAAGAAAACAAATTTGTTCAGATCAAAACAATAACTACTTTGTGTTAATAACTTTAACTGTCATCAGGCATTGGAACAGGCTACCCATGGAGGTGGTTGAATTGCCATCTCTGCATGTGTTTAATAGTTGCATAGACACAGCGCTCAAGCACATGGTTTAGCAGTTTATTAAGGTTAATGGCTGGACTCAATATTCTTAAAGGTCTTTTCCAACCTAAAAAAGTTATGCTATTCTATGGGTATGTTAAGAGTAAAGGACACCAGCTCATAGGAAACAAAGCTTGGTTAAGTCAACAGTAGAGTCTTTGGATAAAATGAAGAGATTTAATCGGGCATTAAATCCTGGCTATTCTCCCTCTCACTGTACACAGTAAATATGAATATATAAATATTAGTCAGCATAAACTTTACACAAAGAACAACCAACTAGAAATACAGAACTAAGTACAAACATTTCCAGTTATTTATAGTGTAGATGTTATGAGATAAACAGAAACTGACAGATGCTTCTCTAATCACCAAGAACTGCCATGTCTCATCTTCTACCCCGAATGGATGTAATGAAGAGCTGCCTAACATACCATTAATGCAATATTCATAAATGCAGAGACAGAAAGGCTTTTGGCCAGTGACAGGAAGCTGGAAATGTGTTGATCATACAAACATTCATATTCTTGCACCTGTATATGGAAGGTCTGTGTTTTGCCTCTGAACTTTCAGGGAGCTGGAGTACTGGGTCCCACTCACACAGATGTAGCTCATGTACCCAGGTTGTTCAGTTCTAGACAACATCTGAAGCTCTAGATTTTGTTATTGAACAGCAAAGACAGGGAGGAAGAGAATTATGTTGCAAACATGTATATATTTGAAAAATTTCCCCGTATGTTCATACTGAGCAGCTCTATTTGGAGAGTGGCTGTCCTGTGCCAAAGCTTTAGCATCAGTATCCTCTTTGGTATTGGTGTGGCAAATGCTGCCTTTGAAATGCACTCACTAAGAAAGTCAGGGCAAGGGGAGGAGATGCTGGACACCAATATTTCTTGGAAACTCAGTTCTCTAGCTTCCTATATTCTCCTCTAAACAAGAAAGGGGAAGATACAAGTCTAAAGACAAGACAAAGAAATGAATTCCCATCTCTCCTCATGCTTTCAGACATGCTGACAGCAGTGCAAAAGAACCAAGATGACTTAGCAGAAAATTCCTCACAATATGTTGGCTTTTTTCTGGAAGTCTTCATGCCTTTGGTCCTCGAGGTGGTATCAGTAAGATATCAATAATTAAAAGTAAACAAAAACTAGAAGGTACTTGTAGTTCCAAGCACCAGAACACTGCCAAAGAACAGGAGGTACAGGCAGAATATCCAACTCATCCAGGCCTGCATGGTGTGTGCCAGGGCAAACTCTAGTGAAGAAAAAGCCCAAGCCTCACTGGAATTTAGTGTTATGCAAGTATGGAAAGTAAATACGCCACCACAGTCAAAAAAACATGGAAAGAACGTAAGAGATCATCAAAGCATCATAAGAATACCCTTATCTAGAATAAGGTGCAAAGAAAATTAAAGCAAACAACAAAAAAGACAACCCCCCCCATAACAAGTAAAAAAGCAGCAAGAAGAATTATATTAAAATTAATCAATTAACTGAGAGTCACAGTGATCATTCTGCCCAATTACATTCACATGTGTGAGGTAAGGCTGAGCCTGTCTTGCAGTCACTGTGGTATATAAAAAAAGCTAATCTCTGGCGAGGCAGCAGGACATATGCATAATTCAAAGCAAGAAAAGCAGTTATGTAACTAAAGCTGCAGAGTTTGGTCAGATCCTCTTTGACTGCAGAGAGCCTGAGCTCACTAATGTTCTCTGCAGACTGTATTAATTACTAGGATGAACAACTCTAATATCAAGCACTAAGTGATTTTTCATAGCCAGAGGAGGTTGAGGATTGGGTTATGCTTTTGTATTACAGACCAACTCTGAGCAATTTGTTGGTAACACAAAGCTGACTCATCAATATTTAATTATTTTAAATTATTACATCAAATGTACATCACACGCTTCTTTGCAGCAATCTTTGCAAGTGCTAGCCATCTTTTACAAGTAGTATCTCTCCAAGAATTCTGTAACAGTCTTTAACATTCACTAGACAGACAAACTACAGTTCCTGTGGAAAGGGAAAATATTACTAATACTCGATCTTGTCTACTGCAGAAAGTCTTTTTTAAAGCTTCAGTAACCAACTGCCATTCCAAATTCTAACAGCTGCGAGAATCCTTCAAAAAATAGTCTTTTTCCTCATCCCTTCCATTGCCTTTAAGTAGACATGACAAAATCAACTACTTTTATTCACAGAAGGCTTGAGTGATGAAAACGAGCCCATATTAATTACCTCTTCTTGAATGTAAGCAATAAAATTGCTTCCAAAGGGAACAAAACTTAGAAGTGATAGGAAGAAATCAATTTTGTCTCAATATTCAGTGTCAAAGCTGAATGTAAAAGGAATATTTTCTTTCTAGACATCCATCATTTCAAGTCTGGCAGTGTAGTTTTCTATCTGCCCCCTGAACAACATCTTAGAATACCACAGGACATTTCACTGGCAAAGCTTATTATTTTAGGAACTTTGCATCAATCTTCCTTAAAATCACAGAAGTCAATACTCATCCAAACATACCTCCAGGAATTTATAGGCTGTGGAGTCCAAGTGGTAAGAAAAAAGCACAACCACCATCCATCCATCCATCCCCATTCATATTCCATGTTAGCTGTATGCTGCCCTGAGCATCTAAATCTAAGCACATAGATCAGCATTAACATGGATGCACTGTCTCTGCAATATTCCTGCTTAAGCCAGGGCCATTCCACTGCCTGGCAAGTTCTTAATACTAAGATGTCAGTAACATGAACTGTTAAGCAATAAATGTATGGCTATTTTTCTGAGCGTATTTCCTCAAGATTTTAAGTAAAGCATAGCATCAGGAGCACTTGGTGAAAAAAACCCCATACAAACAAAAGCTCAACACTCAAACCACAAGCATTTCCCTATGCCCAAAACAAAGTTTCACAGAAACCAAATAAAAAGCTATAAAATTTCCCAAAAGCCAAAAAAGGGTGGAACTATCTGGATGTAAGTAATCATTAAGTATCGACTGGACATTCCAAACAACATACATATATCAAAGCAGCATCTAAACCCAGTCAGACATGCTAATATGCTGCATACTAGAAATGCAAACACTCAAGATTCAGTTCTACTCAGGCACAAGTACTGCTGCTAAGCTGGTCAAGAGGGTGAAGCATGCTAAATACAGACGATGGGATGAAGAACCACCAAAAAAACAAAAGAGAACACCATTAATACAACTACAACTCAAGATTTTCACTCTTCAGATCTGCTACTTTTTTGATGCAAGAAAGGTGGCTAAAATGCTAACAAATGTTGTAGCAAATTAATATCATGTGTACTTCATGGGGTGTTGTCCAGATTCTACTGTCCAAGTCACTATATTCTGTACTGTTTTTCAGCTGTAAATTCATCACCACAAACATAATCTTAAGAAAGACTGGCTAGACTAAAGGATAAGGTGAATGTGAGGGCATCAGCCCATGTGTGGCCACAGTTATGCCTGCCTATAATTCCACATTGGTCAAAGGATGGAAAGCTTTTGCTTTCACATTTGGGTTTCTGACCCTTCCACTACTTCAAGACTCTCCTGTTCCTTGTCATGAGGAGCTGCAACATCAGTTCACATAAACACTGTAACACAGATATGAAAGTTAATCTGCAACAGATTTACCCCACCCAGCTCCTAAAATGCAAAGGAGTAGTTTGGAACACATTCAGGCGGGTTTTAAACATCTCCAGAGAAGGAGACTCCATAACCACCCCAGGCAGCCTGTTCCAGCACTCCGTTACCCTCACTGTGAAGATACTCCTTCTCACATTCATGTGGACCTTCCTATGTTCCAGCTTGCAACCATTGCCCCTCATCCTATCACCAGATGACACTGAGAAGAGCCTGGCTCCATCCTTCTAACATCCACCCTTCACATATTTAGAGATATTAAAGAAGTCGCCTCTCAGTCTCTTCTCCAAGCTCAAGAGACGCAGCTCCCTCAGCCTGTCCTCATAAGAGAGGTGTTCCACTTCCTTCGTCACCCTCGTTGCTCTATGCTGGATTCCCTCCAGCAGCTCTGTGTCCTTGTTGAACTCCAGATATGGTCTCACTAGTGCAGAGTAGAGGGGGACAAGCACCTCTCTTGATCAGCTGCTAACCACCTCCCTTCTTATCCACGCCAGGATGCTGTTGGCCCTCTTGGCCACAAGAGAACATTGCTGGCTCATGGTCATCCTGCTGTCCACCAGGACCCCCAAGTCCCTTTTTCCTACACTGCTCTCCAACAGGTCAGTCCCCAACCTGTAGTGGTACTGATTCTATGATTCTATGAATGCTCATGGCTTTACTTTAGAGCTCACTTCTTCCCAGAGTGAATCACAGCTCTTGAAAAACATACCTATGTAAGCATTCTATTTTAATAAAGATGCAAAGCTAGCATGCTAGATGTGTCTAAACTGTAGGGGTTATCTGGTTGGTTGAGTGTTTTTTTTAACTCAGTCAACAAATTGATTCCCTAACCTAGTTTCCTCCTCAAACCCCACAGCATTTTACAATGAACTGAAATGAACTTAAAACTCTAAACTTAAAACAAATACTTTTGAAGGCAAACACCAGTGACAGCAAAATAACAGTAAAATCACACATGGTGACAATGACCTGAACGAATTTTAAGACAAATAAAGTGATTTATTTACTGTCAATTCTTTATTGCAGTCTTCATCTGTAAAAGCAACGCAGTGAGGAGCAGTAAGCACTGTGATTACCCAAGCAGAAGTAAAGCAGTAAAGGCAGTGACACAAAGCCTTTCTTGCCTAGTGAGCAATTTTTTTAGTGCAGAAAATTTACAACAACAACAAAAGCAATACTACAGGACAGGACAGACTCTCTAGCAGTTTGTGAGATTAAGTTCTGCCCTAAAGCAAAAGTCGATTTGCACATGAGACAAAAGAAGGTTCACAAAGCAGAAATGCAGAACTACACAGCTATCACCACCACTCTAACACAGTATCCAGCAGTTGGTTTTTCGACCAGTAAAGCTTTTAGGTGCTAAGATTCTCGTGCAAATATGAACTGCGGTCTCATAGTAACAACAGATTTAGCCAATAACCCCTCCTATCTATCAAGATCTAAAAATGGACCCTTATAGAGGCGATTCAACATCACTGACAACATTTCCTGCAAAGGAGATCAGCACTGATGATATGTCTGGTATTCAGAAAGCTCTATGTCAAACGAATTCATCCTGCTAAATCTCTTAGGCACTGCTTAAATGCTTGAATCTCAGTTATATTCCAAGTCCATAATACACTAAGTTTACATGAAGTTAATACTGGTTTTAGTAAAAGCAATTAATTCATTACTTCTGTTTTTCAAATACCAAATCAATGCCTAGCATTGAAGCCTATGCAGCAGGTTAGTCAACTCTATTCATCAAGGAACCCAGCACGCCAAGTCCACAACAGAATTACAGGGTTCTTCATTTACGTTTATAAGTGCTATCAAGAATGAATTTAATGCATTTTATTTGCAACTTAACGCAAGGCCTATAGAAAGCTCCATTTAAATAACATCAACCTCAAAAAAAGCAGCTTGCTTTATCATTCTAAAGAGTCCACAAAGAAGCCTGAGCACGGTTTCAGCATCGAAGAGACCAGGCAAAGAGACAAAGTGTTCTCAGACTTTATTATAGAAAAAATGACAGCTTTTAGGGTGTCAATATTTCAGGTTTTTTAATTCACAGTAAAAAGGGTACTCTTTGGTAGGAACCTGAGATGTTACAGACTCTGTTCATGCCAGAAAACACTATTAAATCAAAATACAACACAGGTTGGGTACTGTTTACATGCTTTAATAGATATGACAACTCTTATAAGCTCTCATAACACAATTCCTGTCATTCCTAAATTGTTCAGGCAAAAAGTTAAGCCTCCTGTTTATGGTGTTCTTTATAATAGCATCTAATAGCAAAGATGCCCTATATTTATCTAGCTCATGTATTAGAACTTGATCTCTCTCAGCACCAGAAATGGGTCAATTGACTCTCCAAAATATCCAATTACCTCTCTTATACTGACAATTTTTCTAACTTAATAAAGCTGTAACAAATCTTACACACAAAACATGAAAATTATGTATGTGAACCTTGCCTAACACATGATCTGTTTTCAATTTTGGATAAGAAACATCAGATTCACTTACTTAAAGCACTTCTTCTGTAAGTGTTTACCCTTAAAGTACTTAAGAGTACAGTCTCAAAAAAAAAGAAGCAATAGAGTGATCCCCAGAAAGCTGGTGAATCCAAGCTAGACCTTTCCCTTTTCAGAGTAGCATTTATTCTTTACTGACAGTAAAGACTCTCTGAGCAGTCTATTGTCTGAACAAAAGTATCTTTATGAAAATAAACAAATTTGCCCTAAATCACTGTGTATGAAGACATTTACCTCACATTGAGCAGCAAACAGAAAACCACACAAGAAGAGCCATCTACAGCAACCAATGAATTAAAATCCATTAACTTTTTTATGGCATAAATGTCAGAACAGTTTGGAAAATTAATGACTCAAATTACACAAAGTGGTTTACACTAAGGCCACTTCTTAATTCACTTACACAAAAAAGGCACTGGCATTTCAGCACACGCTGAATTTTTCACTGCAGTTCTGATAGCTGTATACTGCTATCCACATGCTTTACCTTTTCACTGCTCAGAGCTAAAGCCAAAATTACTAACTAGGTAACCCAAACCCTCATTTTATTTTATTCATTCTTATACCACGGAAACACTGGAACCTCCTCAGATTTGCTTCCATGACAACATGCAGATATAACACAACCCCAAAATAAGTCTCATTACACAATACATCCAGGCTCTAGAATGAGCCATGGGAGCCCTGCAACATTTTGGCAAAATAGGTATCTTTTATGGATGTCAAACTCTTGTCTTCAGCAAATTAAAAAATTATTTGTAAGTTTTAACAAGTTTAATGCCTAACATTACTTGAACAAAGTCCCATTCCACAAGTACACAAAGAGAGATTTTTTTCTTACAGTGGTATTTGCAAAAAAATCTTAAAGATTCTAGCATTTTCCAGTACAACTAAGGAAAGAACACAGCCTCACGCAACTCTGGAATGGAAAAACAACCATTTGCTGACTCTTGTGTAACTTGGTCTAGGTGGTCCTGCTCTGGCAGGGAGATTGGACTAGATTGTCTTCTGAGGTCCCTTCCAAACCCTAATGTTCTGTGATTCTGTGACTCAAACAGTGCGTTTTTAAACACAAGGTTTACAGATAAACTGATGTTTGGTCCTTAATTATGTGTTTTATCTTGACATCAGATTAACCGCACCACAGAAACACCAGTCAGATTTGGTTAGTTTACAATCAGTGCTGAACAAACACAGCAATGGTGCACTCTAGCCTAGCACCTTTCCAGAAGCTGCTGCACCTCTCAAGCAGAGCAGGAAATGTGAGCCACCCCAGGTTCCACACAAAACCAGCCTGTCTATCCTATGAACTGCAACCAGGTCAAGTCAGCTGAAACAGCAAATAAAATAGAATTAGCTAAGCCCTCATGTATCCATATTGAGCAGAGAAGTCGGTTCAATCGTTCTCTGCAGTTTCCATGGGAACTCACCTGTTCCGGACAAAGACACAAGATCCAGAGCATGAGCTTCAGCCCCGGGATGAGGTGATAAACCTCATCCAGGAAGTGTGTGCTGTGGTGACAGCCACATAGCTCTGCAGAAGTCTGATCTAATGTACAAGACTTGCCATTCTGTGGCAATGCCAGGGAAGATTTGGGATCAACATTTTGTGTTGCACTCGCACAGACCAAAATGTCTGTTGGCCACATTTTGTTTGGCATATTCTTGCTTCATTTACTCTAGATAAAATAAGAATGAGCTATACTAACCAGAAAAAAGTCAATAATAAAAAAAATATTAGAAGTAGTAATAAAGATTTCTCAGAATAAAGTATTTTTCAGAATACTTTACAAATCGTTAAACAACAAAAGCTTTTCTGAAGTTCTGACTGTAATGCCATTATTAAATGATTGTTCTACTCTTGAGAGGATTCCAGTTTACACAATCATTTCTGCAAATTTCCAATTAGTTCAGATAACTTACCTACAACTAAATGATTGAAGTCTTTAGGACACAAATATTTTAAACTTCTCATGACAAAAAAGAAAAATGTAGAAAAAACACAGTTTTGGACTTCTGAATTTACCTTTCAGGAAAAATCAACAGGATTCCTCAGAACCTCAGGATTTTAAATTGTACTGTTTCATTTCATATAATCTCAATCTAAATACAACATGACAAAACACAATTGTACTAATTACTCCAACCCTTAACCACAGAGAAGCTAAATGACATCAATAAAATCTTTGGATACCAAAGCACTGAAAGAAAAACAAGCAAGATCAAGGCCTGCATGTATTTACCTCCCTACCACGATTAACTCAGGAAACAGTGTCTTCATTCTTCAGTTCTCAGAACACAAGATACTGCGCTAAATACATCTTTAGCAACACTTTCACAATTGTGGTCTGGCCATGAGCAAAGTTCTGGGTGACTTCACCATGTAAGGTTCCGCAGTTTCCACAGTTTGGTCTCAGAGTCCTGGCCTCACACAGCCCCACCCCACCTCTATGAGGAGAACAAAAGCCAAATAGGGGCAACAACAGAACAGAAAGTACAAATCTGACTCTGCAGTCCAAGGGCAGGCTACTTCCTTAAAAATATTCTGTTCCCACCTCTCTTCAGGTAGTTGTAAACAGCAATAAGGTCTTCCCTCAACCTCCTTTCTCCAGACTAAATGATCTCAGCTCCCACAGCCACTCCTCAAAAGACTCTTCAGGCCATTGTGACTCTTCTTTGGACACACTCCAGCATCTCAACATCCATCCTGTATTGAAGTGCACCAAACTGAATACAATGCTCAAAATGAGGCTTCAGTTCTGCAATACAAGGTGCTTTTTTCTACTAAATAAACAGGATTCTTAGTTTCAAAAATTTATCCAATCGTATTTATAGACTGTAACCAGATAATCTCCTGACTCTCCTCTGGATAAACTAAGCAAAGATTCTTAACTTACTCCTTTTAAATTGGGTCTTCCTGAACATAATCCACAGTTATAATCCTCTTTCTGACAACTCCAAATATATCAGGATCCCTTTTCAGGACAGGATTTCAGACTGGAGAGTGTATGTGCTACAGACAGAAGAATCCAGAGTTCTCTATTCTTCTCAAAAGGGAAAGCTGATTCCATCCTCAAATGCTACACTACACTGTATAGTCAGATACAGTGAATTATTTAAGAAAAACAACTACAATTTACTTACTAAATTGAATTGTGTTTCTGTACACAAGAAACACAAACAATCCTTACTCTGCTGTCTAATGCTGTTATGAGTATCAAACACTATTACTTGGGGGCTCAGGCTGCTCAACTAACTTCTACAGGTACCAGTCTTCAAGAAACTATTTTTAAATAAACAAATATACATGCTGTGGGACAGCAATGGTAACACACAATAAAACAGAGGAGAGACTGGAAGACTTATCCAAATATTCCCACAGTATAAGAGTTTCCAGTCGTTACCACACATAGAAGTAGGAAAAATTCTGTAATATATCTGCATTCCAAACAAGTCATACTAGAATACTGGCACAACTACATAGACACTAGTGTACAATAATTATACTAACTTTCACGTATTTTAAACTCAATGGTAACTTAAAAAAAAGAATACTCAAGTTGACTACAAGCACATAGGTAAAAAAAGTATAAGCATTTTATTTGTCCGGTGTCCTGGACAAAATTTAAACTATCTGGTCCTGACCCATTCCTCTTTTCTCTGAAAAATATGGATGAGGTGTTGATCTGCCTTTATTTAAATCATTGTTTAGATGTATAATTTCACAAAAGACACTGTCGGAAGGGACCTGAATATGCAGTGAAAACTGTTTAATGGAGCAAAAGACTGAAAATTCATAAACGCTAAGATCAGCTTATGAGACAAAATGAGTCATCAATGTCTGCTGTCTGGAGAAAACGTTAGCTTAACTACATCTTAATGTGCAGCTAAACACAAAAAAAGGAAGAGCAGCAAAGCTGTAGAAGCAAGCTGTAGAGCAAGGCTGATGTATTAGAGAAGTGGGTTAGAGGCAGTGAGATGAAATTCAGTACTGACAACCAAAATCACATGGAACAGCACTAAACAGCACAGAGACACCCCGAGGAACACTGACACACAAAACAAGTTCAGAAGTGCTTTGGTTGGTAGCAAAGAATTTTTGTAAATTGTAAAAGACAGACACAGAAGGGAATCTTTGCTCTACAATGCTTAGCAACCTTCAGAGTGCTTTTTTGTTATTTGAGACTCGCATGTGCCACTAGAAAAGCAGATACATGGAAGGAAGCCTTAAACCTTTCAAAATGCAGATGACTGAACTACACATGTTTTGGGATTGCTGATAGCTATTAACAGAGAAAAATCACTACATGGCCCTGAAAGACATGAAGACCTTAAGAAAAGGCAGAAAAAAATGGATCAGAGTTCAATGGATCAAGTGCCACCTCCTACCCTACCTCCCCAATGAAAAATGTGTAATATTCTTAAATGCACATCCGTGTGGAACCGGTGGCTTCTACCCACCACAAGATAAGAATCAGTCATGACTCTCCCTCTCAAAGTTCACTGTTGTATTTCATACTGTTGTCAGTACCTATGCCTCCCGAGTCCCAACTACAGTGCCCTTTTAGATTTACAACTACTAGAATTTCATTACAGTGCTTGGTTAGCAAAGACTCCATTGCAAGAACAGTCCCAGCTAATCAAAGGTATTTATCTTGTCTTCTGAATGGAGAAACCTTTTAAATTGTTTCTGAAATAATATTTCAGAATATTATCACCTGAAGGACCTGAAAGTGTTCAAGTCCATGGGACCCGATGGGATACACCCATGGGTCCTGAGAGAACTGGCAAATAAGGTTGCTAAACCCCTCTCTATTATATTCCAAAAGTCGTGGCAGTCTGGTGAAGTCTCCACTGACTGCAATAGGGAAACATAATTCCTATTTTCAAAAAGGGTAGGAAGGAGGAGCTGGGGAACTACAGGCCAGTCAGTCTCACCTCTGTGCCCGGTAAGATCATGGAGCAGATCCTCCTGAAGGCACTGCTGAGACAGGAGTGTCCAAGTAGAGGCCAGTAACAAGCGGAGTCCCTCAGGGATCAGTCCTGGGACCAGTCTTGTTCAACATCTTTGTCAGTGACATGAACAGAGTCATTGAGTGCACCCTCAGCAAGTTTGCTGATGACACCAAGCTGTGTGGCGCAGTAGACACGCTGGAGGGAAGGGATGCCATCCAGAAAGACCTGGACAGGCTGGAGAAGTGGGCAAAGGCCAACCTGATGGGGTTCAACAAGACCAAGTGTAAGGTCCTGCATCTGGGTTGAGGCAATCCTAAGCACAAATACAGGCTGGGTAGTGACTGGCTGCAGAGTAGCCCTGGGGAGAAGGTCTTGGGGGTGCCTGTGTACGAAAAGCTCAACATGAGCCAGCAATGTGCACTTACGGCCCGGAAGGCAAACTGGATCCTGGGCTGCATCAGGAGAAGTGTGGCTAGCAGGTCGAGGGAGGTGATTCTCCCCCTCTACTCAACTCTGGTGAGACCCCACCTGGAGTACTGTGTCCAGTTCTGGAGCCCTTATTACAGGAGGGATATGGACATGCTGGAGCGAGTGCAGAAGAGGGCCACAAGGATGGTCAGAGGGCTGGAGCACCTCTCCTATGAGGACAGACTGGGGCTCTTCAGTCTGGAGAAGAGGAGGCTCCGAGGTGACCTTATTGTGGCCTTCCAGTATCTGAAGGGGGCCTACAAAAAGGCTGGGGAGGGACTATTTAGGATGTCAGGTAGTGACAGGACATGGGGGAATGGAGCAAAGCTGGAGATGGGTAGATTTAGAGTGGATGTGAGGAGGAAGTTCTTCACCGTGAGAGTGGTGAAAGCTGGAATGGGTTGCCCAGGAAGGTGGTGGAGGCCCCATCCCTGGAGGTGTTTAAGGCCGGGCTGGATGGGGCTCTGGTCAGCCTGGTCTAGGGTGGGGTGTCCCTGCCCATGGTAGGGGAGTTGGAACTGGATGATGGTTCCTTCCTACCCTGAGTGACTCAGATTCCATGGCTTTTCTAGTGAGGTGAGCCTGCTGTGGCAGGGGGATTGGACTAGATGATCTTTCGAGGTCCCTTCCAATCCCTGATGATTCTATGATTTGGAACTACACAAACTTCACTTGAATTACTATTGGGAAGGCATGTTAGAAACACTGTTAAAGCTTCCTTCAGGGAGGGAAGCACTCAGCAGGAAGCTTAGAGAGCCATTGCACAATAAGCAAAAAGTGCGAACAATGTGACTGTTTTAGTAAATAAGGATGAGGCGCTTCATTTCAATTGCACATGTAACGCATCACATGAAGAGGCTGATGTTTTCCTGACATTTTCATCTTTATGAATCTGCCTAAGTAATACAAAGCTGCACTGCAAATGCTTCTCAATATGCTTAAGCTTGATGTTCAGCAAACAGTTGCACGTCAAACATTAATTTGAACTCACTGCCAGGGAGAGTGGTGAAAGAAATGTTCTTCATGCAGACTCATGCTCCTGAGACAGCAAAAGTTGTGTGCATGGCACAGACAGGAAGGCTTTGTCAAAATGAGCTCATGCCTTGCAAGGCATCTTTTATAAAGGATTCCTCAGATACACACATCCAGCATTTTACAGTAGCTCCAGAATGCACGCTTGCTTCCATGCACTGAAACACTTGAGTGGCTACTCAGTGTTGATTTATAAGCAACTGCAATACACAGTAGTATGTAGGTCTCAAACTGTACCAGTAGAATGAAGAGAACTGACTTCAAGAGATGTGTAATAGTACACCTGAGATAAGATCCACTAGTTATTATGTGTCAATTCAAAAAAAAAACAAAAACACACACTAAGAAATGCCAATGAGGATACAGAAGCCACACCTATCACCTATCAAGAACTATGAGTTTACTTAACACTGAATAGTTAGCACAGGGTAGGATCACCTCCAAGAACCAGAAAAATATTCTGACAAAGCTGGAATGATTTAACTGGAAACTACAGTTCAGAACTGAACTGCAGTTCAGAAAACTGAGCTACAGAAAGCATTTTTCAAAATGGCAAACAGTTCAAGAGCTTATCTGTTTCACTGAAAATTTTAGTAAGCAACTGTTACTCATAAATGTGAAATTAACTATCCCCTCTGTCTTGGAGTATGAAAGAAAACACTGGTCCCAACTGAGGTTCTACAAAAGAAAACCAATCTCTTCTCAAAGGAGCCATATAGATAGTGTGCACATAAAGATTTTAATTTATCTTCTTGAATAAGATGATCATTTTTCTAACTGAGTTACTAAAAATCTAAGAAAGGTCGAGGACACACAGTTTACCAAGAGTCTGAGCTGGGCATAAACTAGAAGTCTCTCATGTTGTACAACACCCAACAGGTCAGCTCACAAGCATGGATGCAAATCATTCTAAAAGACAGTTATGTTTTCTAGAAATATCCAAGACATCTCTGTTGCATTAGCTTTTTCAAGCTAAAACATCCTTGCATCATATTTGAGAGTGCTCTTGATGTTGTAGACCAAAATAGAAGAATGGGAAGAAGATGGCGTCCATTTTAGATTCAGTGGTCCTGTCAGACAGTCCCTTATTTAATAATTGTATTAACTGAAACATATACAGCAGCTCTGGCAGTAAAACAGAAATGCTACACCACAGGAGCCATGCTACAGCTATTTAATAAGCTGACAGCTGATGAAAGACAGGCTGGCCTGTATCTGACTTTCAAAACACTTTGTCAGTCAATACAAAACCTCAACTGAGAGGGCAACTCTCACAATACAAAATAAATTAGTAGAGTTATGTAACAGACCTAAAGAGTCCTACCTCTGTCATAGGCTTCCAAGCACTTGGCTTCTTGCAGCAAGGCCCTGTTAGTTCACCTAACTGAGCTGTTAGCCTGTCTAGTGTGAAAGTTCAGAGTCTGGGGTACAACACGGATCTCACAGCAGCACCTCAAAATCAAAACATTGTGTCCCCTTTATCTTTCACTTACTAGATTTCTGATTAATTCTGGAACAAAGAGACAACAGCAGCTGTGAGAGAAAAAGTAAAAAAGTAGAAGGTAAAGTCTGTCCAGCAGCAAGCAGTGCCTGCAGGTAGCCGGAGCACTGACTCAGTTCTTACCACTACTGCTGTGCTGCAAGTGATTAAATGCAGGAATACCCTGCACATTCCCACATTCCAGTTACAAACGGGGCTTTGGGAAGGAAGCAGCACATCCCTGTCCACAGGCCTAATGGTTCACTTTGCAAGAGAAGAGAGAATTGGGTGTATTAGGGAACCAGTGTGATGCTAACACAACCTGCATGGCATTACACGAGTCATGATGCATATTCTTAAGATTTATGGATTTCAATATGCTTCTAAAACTGCTTCTCTTTTCTAAACATCAACTTCACAGTCTCTAGAAGTTTACATCTTCCTTGCACACATTTAGAATGTGTTTAGAAAATGAACCAAGTGTTCCAGAGACAGTCCATTAATGCTTGAGTTTAAAGTTCACTATTTCTTAGTCTGTTAGTAATGTTAGTCATATTAATGCATTCCTCTTATAGAATCAATTCATAACATTTTTATCTCTGCTCTTACAGCAAATGCAAGTCACAGGATTAAAATTTGCAAAATAAATTCATACTGCTGCAAATGTGTGATATTACATTGCTAAAAATCAGGAATAAGAAAGAAACTTTGTAGAGTAAAACTACAGTTTAAATTCCAGAAGTTGCTGTCTTACAATTAAAATCACCCTAAGCAAGAACCATTTAAAGATGCTTTCTCACACATTCACCACAGTAGCAACAACAATTGCCAGGCAAGGTATGCTTAGCAAAGTCTACATTAAAAATATAACATTGAGAACAGTTCTAGGTACTTATAGATTTCCCTGCAGTTACTCCTGTAACCCCTCCTTTACCTCAACACCTCTTTAAACACAAACAACATATTGAATTCAACAATTCCTGTAGAGTGAGTAATTTCCCGTCATGCAACTGTTGACATGACCAAGTCCCAGTTTGACCTGGAAACTTGAGGGGATGCTAAAACAGTCTCACATCCACACCAGTTTAATAGTGTTCATAAAACTGTGACACATCCTGATACGCGTAAGATATTTAATAGTTGAACTGCTATCAAATCATCTGAACTTTAAGTTGCAGTATCTTCTTGCTGCAAGTTCCAGGTTTAAATCCATTTCCTGTAACAGGTGTCCACCACGCTTTTTTTTCCATTTCTGCTTGTTTACTTGGAGCTCCATATAATACATCAGAACTATTTTACTTTATCACACAGATGTATACATGTACCTTAGTGTTGTGATCTGTATGTCTGAAAATATGCTTAAAAATTACAAACTTATAGGATGGATGGCAAATATAACTGCAAGAAATCAATTTCTGCAATTCCTGAACCGTGACATGTATAGTGACATGTACAACAAAAAGAGGGTTATGTCAGAGACCCGAGGGATTTTTTAATCAATATCTTTTAAGTGTATCTTACAACACCCTGTGTTGGTATCTGATTGCATACAGAATTTCATACCTGCTAGAACTAGGTTCCTATGTCAATGAATTTGAAAGCAATATTCTAGGAGTGACAACATACAGTAAAACTTTTATCAAGATCTTAAAAGGCAAGGTACTAAGACAAGAAATAACCAGGCTCAAACTACAAACAGAAACAGATAGCAAGCTCCGAAATTTCAAGTAGTTTAAGTGGCTACATCTAAGTTAAGAGGGGCCTTTTGTCATCCTCTCCTAAAAGGTGTCCTAAAAACATAAAACTATGAAACAGCACAGCATACTCAAAGAGCTAAACAATTTTTTGTTATCGAATGCCAGAAGCACATTATACTGTGTTACACGCTGAGAACAGCCTAAAGGCATTACTGTTACAACCAGTTTAATGCCTGGCAAGTTTCAGACAAATTGGTTTCTCAATTTGTAGATACAAACATGGGCCAAATACTACTGACAGAATGCATTCTGAAGACATGACAGCCTTATTCACTATCAGGAATAGGTACTTATCAAGGTTCTGGAAAGACTTGAGGAGAAAAAAAACTACCCTGGATACAGTTGTATCTTTGTTAATTCAATATGCATTATCTCTTGCTAGGACAGCACTTCAAACTACCCAATATTTTTCATTTGCATAACCACATATTTACTAAGCTCATGGCTGAGTTATTCCCTTTTGTGATAACATCAGTTTGTTTTGTGGGATGGTATTTTATCCTTCTCATCCACTGCATGCTACAAATTTGGATTTTGTTTTATTAATAAATTTGCTGACAAAAATTGAAAGATCAGCTTCTAATCCAATTCTTTAATTCTTCTAATTAAGTAACCAAATCCTAACACAAAGTCTACACATCACTGCAACCACATAAAGTTCCATGCAAAGTGCCCTGGAGATGCTGGCTAGGGCAGGACACAAGCAAAGACCAAATTTCCCCTTCATTATCCCTTCATTTGTTTCCATCCACACCATCTGCTTCCACTGCTGGCTTTTTCCTTCAAGAACTGGCTGATTTGAACCTTTTGAGAACATTTAAAAGGGGCAATATTAGTAAATAAGGAGACTAATGTTTGAAAATGGATTGGTAGTCTTCACAGGGCTTTTCACAGTAGGCTCTCCTTTCTGTCTAGTCCTCTATGCCACCATGTGTTCGCGTAAACACACATTCTTTTGGCCGTAAGAGCAGCAATGACTGCAGGAAAAAAGCAGTGTACTGTATCCATCACTAATTTCTTCCTTGCTGCTTTAGGGTATAAAAAACACCCTATCCCCAAATCCAAAGTTCTTTCTCTGGCAAAAGTCCTCTTACCACCTTGCTGGGGACAAGATAGCCTATTGTGAGTCCCAGAGAAGGATAGGGTCAGGCAGCCCAGTCTTCGGGAGTTGTTTCCCTTTCACTGGTAATGGAGGGAATCAAGCAAGTATCACCATCTCGCGTCATCCCACCCCATGCAAGAAAGCCAGGCAAATGAAAAAACAGCTGAAAATGAGTGCTGTGTAGCAAATTCACAGGGGAAGCAAAAGAGCAGTACCTTAAAACCCATCAGGCGGATTTCTACATATGTTAAAAATCCTTATGTCACAATAGGACTACGTAAAGGCCATCACCACAAGTAGAATTTCAGGCTTGGTTAGTCAAGTACATCACATATAATTAACTATTTGGACTCTGCAAATGTGATCACGCTCAAGCAAAGTGGATGTAACTTAAATGAACAAATAAATGATAATTTTCAGAACACTGCATCACAGAGCAAAAATCGAAGAGACTTTAAAAACAAAGTTGCACCATAATGAGCCAACTCGAAATGTCTTTTTCCCCTCCCTGAGGCTAGAACAGCTGCAATGGGTAGATAAGATACAGGGACAGCACAGCATCTTCCCAGAGGAAGAAGCTTCAACAAGCTTTTATGGTTTCAGTGCATTATTTCTGCATTTGTTCATTAAGGTTGGGTTTTTTACAACCACTTCAAAATGTTTTATGTTTTTTCCTCTCCTTCTGGCCATGGACATGTATGAGCAATTCTTTATAACAGAACAACTGTCAAGACTTGTGAAAAAAATTGGCAGGCTTTCACAGAGGTTAGCTATGTTTCTCATAGCAGAAAAACAGAACAAATGTGGGGATATTCACAGAATTACTACTTCAGTTCGAAAGGATCTCAGAATCTTTATCTGGTCCAACCCACTATCAAAGCAGAGGCTATTCAGTATTTATCAACAAATTTCTAGTCATAACTAGTCAGTTCAGCTACAAGCTTCGCGTGTTCCACCACTTGCTCAGCATTACACAAATAAAAGTGATCATATTCTGACTTAAAAAATGACAGTACTTAAAAGCTATCGTATCTGCCTAATGCATCACTTGGACCTGTATAACGACCAATTACAGAAAAATCAGGAACCATGTTCCACATGCACGTGCATTTGCAACAAGAAAGCGAAAACACCCCTCTAAAATCTCCGATTCACTGTTTATTCTAAATTCACATTAAAAAAAACCCCAGCTAATAATAAGCAGATGTTAGAGAAAGTGCCAATTCATCACCTCTGAAGCCATTACCAACAAATCACATTATCTCAGTATTACTGTGTTTGAGGGAAATGAACTTTTCTATTACAAGTTTTTGTCATACTTCAGGCTAAAATGACATCCTGACTAAAGCTGAATTTTGACAGTAAAGCAAATCAAATCTAATCTCACGTTTTTAAACAATGATCTGTCAGCACTGTTCCATAGATCTCTCCTTGTCATATTATCCCAAGAGATAGTAATTTCATAATGCAAATCATGTAAACCTCTTTCAATATCAATCTTAAGAGCTTGCCTCATATCCTCACAATTAAAATCTAGCTTGTCTCCTTCTACCTGACAAGCTACGATAATTAACAAAAACATCACTCAGAACAGATTCACAGTGAAGATGAAAAATGCAATGTTTTTCTTACAGACTATATGAGAGCAATACTCTATACTTAAATAAGATCGAAGAATGGCTTCCTTATGCTTTAATAACAGCCAGAAATCCCAGGAAACTGGTACAGAATAGAATTGGTTATGATACATATAATTAAGACTTAAACATTAAAATACAATTCCTTAACCAAGATGTATGTAGTCTTTATTTGACATGTCAGCTTATTACTGCTATGGATCTGGTATTTTTAAATATGCTATTCCCCTCTTGAGCCAGGCAGTAAAATGTTAACTGCATTTTTCAGTATTTCATTACTTCATTTAAATACCTCATTATTTAAATGTGCTGGAAGCTCATCACTGGCACAGTAACTTTAAAAAAAAAAAAAATCAGACCTCATTCAGTGCTTCCATTTCCATGCTTTAATACTAAACATTATACAGAGCTCTAATACACAAAAATGAAAGCAGGCAGAAAAGACCACTCATAAATCAGAGATTCTATGCAAGAAGGCATGCATAAATAATTGCTATTACTGCCTAGCAAGTAACCAGAAAACATGCAGACAATCATTTTAACAAGTGGCACATTACCTGGTTGGATCTGGCAGCCACAGAAATGCAGTCAATGAAACCATGTCTCCGAGTGAAAAATGCAACTATCTGCTGCCAGCGGGAAGGCTCATTCCGTAACTCATCTGTTGAGCCTTTCTTTGCCCACTGTTTGTGCTTTGGGCCTACAGAACTGTGGCTTGAGCTAGTATTGCCTCGATTGGCGCGAGAATAAAGGAGTGTGTTATTTCCGAAAATGTAATTCATCTCTGCAGCTCTGCAGGTGGTTGCCAGGCAGTCTTACTTCCCTACCAGCTGCTGAGTGGTGAATGAGCAGAGAGGAAAAAAAAAAGCAGATAAAATTACAGCAGCATCATTTACAAACCAAGAAAACAAAATTCTTGATAGCTGATGCTCTTTTTCCTTCAAGCTTTTCCACCCCCTACATCCCTTTTCTACTTCTGATTACAGTGATGAGCATAATCTTGAGAAATGACCAAAAAAGACAGGAAAATGTTTTTCTGTTTGTCTTTTTTCAGAACCCACAGGATGGAAAGCTTGTTTTCTCTTCCTAGCTGACAACAGACATTTGAAAGAAGTCGAGTAGCAGGTACAGTACAGTGTTACAGATTCACAGCTATGAGGATGGTGGTGGATGATTAACAGCTACGGGGTGGAGAAAGCACAGATCAAAAATAACCAAGTTTCAATCACTGCCTGTCGTAAGATCCAATAGCATTTTCTCACTTCCTTGCTTGCATAAATTAGAAACCTGAACCGAACAGAACAGGGAGCATGCAGTGTAACTGCACTTGTTCACTGGTTATCTTCTGAAAGCATTCCACTGAGCAAAAAGACCTGAAAAACCATGTTCAGAGAAAACATTCAAGACGATTGTTCCCTGGCTCCCCTAACTACAACTATAACTACAGAGGGGAGAAACCACAGTGCCACAAAGCAGTAATTTTTTGTCATGTATCAACGGATGTCTAGAGGGGTTGTTTTTCTGTGGGTTTTTTTCCATCAGCAAGAACATTAGAGATCGAAAAATTAAACACTGTCAACACACTGTAGTTCTTTTTCTATGATTTAGGTACTATTCTGTGACTACTCTGAGCATGATACAAAAAAATAAATATTGTGACCCAAAATTCTTTCTCAAAAGTACAAGAAGTGGCAAAAATGAAGACTTTTTATTTCGCACTAACGAATTTTCACTAACACTAGGTTTTCCAATGCAAATGCTGTAAGGCTGCATTTTCTCTGCTCTTGTTACACTAAAATTGAAATCACAAAATATTTATCTAAAATATAATACAGATTTCAAGTATCTTACAGAATTCACTACTGAAATTTTTACATTCAACTATTTTTTAAAAAAATCCTCCGTCTCGCATCAAAGAAATCACTCAGGAAACAAGCATGAGCTTGCCTCTGGACATCCAGCACTGAGTCTCTGGTCTATTTCTATACAAATTGCTCCAACAGTCACAATCATAACAGTGAAACAGTCCATTGTAACATCAGGGCAAACAGTTTCAAATCACCTACGTGATGAACAAAGGCAGAAAAGTTCCTCACAGCACTGCCACAACTTATCACAGTGTCACAGTATCACAGTATTATCAAGGTTGGAAGAGACCTCATAGATCATCAAGTCCAACCTGTAACCACAGAGCTCAAGGCTAGACCATGGCACCAATCCTGCCTTGAACAGCTCCAGAGTTGGCGACTCCACCACCTCCCTGGGCAGGCCATTCCAGTGGCCAATGACTCTCTCGGAGAAGAACTTTCTCCTCACCTCAAGCCTAAATTTCCCCTGGCGCAGCTTCAGGCTGTGTCCTCTTGTTCTGGTGCTGGCTGCCTGACAGAAGAGAGCAACCTCCTCCCGGCCACAACCACCCCTCAGGTAGCTGTAGACAGCAATAAGGTCTCCCCTGAGCCTCCTCTTCTCAAGGCTAAACAATCCCAGCTCCCTCAGCCTCTCCTCATAGGGCTTGTGCTCAAGGCCCCTCACCAGCCTCGTTGCCCTTCTCTGGACACGCTCAAGCACCTCAATGTCCTTCCTAAATTGAGGGGCCCAGAACTGGACACAGTACTCAAGGTGCAATTACCACAAATGCACTGATTTGTCAGTGGGGATAACAAGATTTCCTCCCTCTCCATTTTTTGTAGGTGCACTATATCCTTCTGCTCAATAAATTGTTATTAAAAGGCATCCTATTCTACGCAACAAATTATTCCTGGCAGTTTACATTACAAGCAGAAATTGTAAGGACATTGATTTAAAGCTGCAGTAATAACTTCAATGCAACATTTATAGCTAGTAACCAGTACAGTTCAATAATGTATCAAATATAAATATTCCAAGTCCATTTTTCAGGCTGTTTATTAATATTCATAAAATTAAACTGTTTGTCAGTGTATGCCACATGAAACAGTCTGATTTGTGCAGTGTCCTCAAAGCTATGATCATAAGATAGGTAATGGAGGTAAAGAAGTGGCTGAGATGCAGTAGATGCAACGATCCCTTCCAATGGACAAGCTTTTTTAGAACGTGAATTATTTTCATGGGAAGATTCCAGCCCTACCCAAGCCCTGTCTTCTACCAGACTCTGAAAAATTCCTATGAATTTATTACCAGAGAAATGTATCAATCCCTCACTATGACTGAAGACATTTGGAACAATCTATAAATTATATGCTTTATATTGTTAGTCTTTTTATAAAGACTCAAAAGGAAAATACTTTTTACATTTTTCTTCATATGATCCTTAAGGTCAACACTGCTAGGCATTTACAAAAGATTTGAGAGAATAAGAACAGAGTAAAACTTGCAAAAAAGCACCCTTAAGAATCCACCGTACATAAGTCTCCATAGACTCCAAAGTGAGAGTGTCACATGGAAGAGCATTGGTCAAAGTCCTGACAGGAAAACCACAATACTTGAACAAGCAATGAGCCAGATATCTATTTTGCTTTGTCTGAAGATGAGGACAACTTTCAAGGAAAACTCCCACCTAGTCAGTGATTAACTGTGGCATCACTGACAAGAGTTTTCAGAAATCAGCAGTTCAGGAAAGACTCATATGGACAAAAAAAAAATCCTGCAAGTACGCTAAGATGATTTCATTTAAATGGAGAGAGAAATCAAAAAAGTACTTCAGGAAGAGGTTATGCAATCATGCTGGTGATACAAGCCAGCAATCTGTGTCACCTACACTCCATATGGATGTTAGTGATACTGAGCAAGATTCACCGAAGTCTAACTAGATACGTTTGCAGTTATTTGTAGAAGAAGCCTGTACTGTGGTGATGACATAAATCCTGAATTTTACAAGTTACAAAGCAACCTAAAGATAAAGGCACAGCATAACTCTAAAGGCAGTACCTCATCAGGATAATGCGAAGGAGTAGAGACTAGAAAAACTGTCACTGGTATAGCTGAATGGATGGACATCGAAACTAAGGCTTTTTTTGGGCAAACAGCATTTCAACAGAGGGTCAAAACACCTAAAAGTAGCAATCTGAGAAAACACTATTTGGATAGAAAAAGCAATCTCCAGAGAAAAGAAACCTCTAAGAATTATGAGCATTGATGTGGTAGCTTAAATTGCGTCTGTGAATGACTGTCTTCAGAGTCAGGAGGCAGAACATGGAGGCTCACCAGGGAATCACAAAGTCCTAAAGGGACCTTGGAGCTTTTGTCACCTCTTTTACCTATTCTGGATCTTGAGCTGACAAAGATAAAACAAAGAAAAAAGCCAACAAAAACAAACAACCAAATACCAAAAAGTCTCCAACAAAAAAGCCCCTGTTTACTGAGAGGTTAAGAATTTGCAGATTTAAAAAAACAAACAAAAAAACCTCCACCAAACAGTCCCCTCAAACCATGAACAAACTCGGTGTAGATTTGTACATCAGTACACATACCTTTCTATGGCTTAACAAATTTACTGTATTTATTTTATATTTGTAGTAGGTGCAGACTAACATTGTTTTATGGGAAAGCAACAATATACATAATTTCAGTGGTTAATGAATTTAAAAATTAACATCAAACACTTTGATTAGAGTTCCTCTGACTGTTTACTTGAGTCAATTTCTATCATCAGCCTGCTGGGACAAGTTAAAAATGACATAATGTCACATTTTAAACTTGGAGATAAAGTTTTCCTCTGGACATACTTTATAAGCAGCACACATACCCTGAAACAGGAAATGCGCAGCAACAAAACCTGTTTGCATAAGCAAAGAGTGGTTATATCTCAATTACCCTTTTAAAATAATAACAAAACCCCCAGAGCATTTGAAAAGTGTCCTATATTAATTATATTACCATCCTGCTAAACAGAATCTTGGCTCGAGAAAGCACAGAGCCTAAAGGAATAAACTGATATATGTAAAAGAAAACTCCAGAATCACCTAAACTAATGGCAGACACTTACTGTATTCTCCATACTGCCTAGGTTTTTTAGCAAAGGAAGTCAACATAAATACTCAAATACAGAGGATGCAACTTTAACTCTCCAGGCAGAGGAAAAACACCACCACTGAAAACATAGATATAAATTCATGTTTACTTACTAGTTTTCAAAATTCCATGTTTAATAATAAATTTTACCAGCATAAGAAATTTGATCAAGTATGATTTATGTTGTCAATAAAAAGTAGCTATTTTACTGCTGAAACTACTTTATAAGTCAAACACCCCAGCACAATAATTCTGTAATGACATATTTTGGTATAAACACTAAATATAAGAAGATTATTACAGTGTTAGTCATACACCTCAGACAACCTACCACTCTGCGGAGATTAAACTGCCTGGTCTTCCATACCCCGTTCATGAATCTCCTGCCCATCTTTTTGGCACGCCAGACTGACAAAAACATCCTGTGTTTAATGCAAGTCTCCTCAGGCTTCCTGCAGTCACCAAACTGAACCCAACTTACTGAGTCCTCTGAGGAAATCTCAGGCAAAAAGACTATAACCAGCTATTAAGAACACTTGATTAGTGTATCTTAGGTTGTTCTAATGTTTGGATTAAACCACAGTCCATCTGTTACAGTTTTTCGTTCTCATCTCTGTTAACAAGAATTTGTTCAGCAGATGAAAGGGGCAGATTTGGTCAACTGCTTCTTACTGTAAGACACAAACCAAGACCTTGGCATGTACTTCTATATTTTTCAATTACAGAAAGTTTAAAATTAGTGACCTATCAAGATTTAATTACATATTGTAGCACACTTCCCTCCTTTCAAGGGTGCCCCAAGTATGATGCTAATATAAAAATGTGTATTTCTCAGGGTACGTTCCAGTGTTTCTATAAAATGCCCACTACTCTAGTTATGTTTCTAGCTCCACAAGTACTCTTTTCCTGCTGGGGATAAAAAGCTTTAGACGTCCTTAATGAGCAAGCTGAGGAAGTGTGGGGATGGAAGAGCAGACAGTGCGGTGGATTAGGAACTGGTTGCAAGATAGAGTTCAGACGGTGGTGATCAATGGTGCCAGGTCCAGCNGTATTGTGTTCGGTTTTGGGCCCCCCAGTTTAAGAGGGATGGGGATCTGCTGGAGAGGGTCCAGCGGAGGGCTACGAGGATGATTAGGGGACAGGAGGGCATGGCTGCTTAGGAGAGGCTGAGGGACTTGGGGCTTTTTAGTATGGAGAAGAGAAGACTTAGAGGGGATTTGATAAATGTTTATAAGCATCTGAAGGCTGGCCAGGACGGGGGGAACAGGCTCTTTTCACTTGCTCCCTGTGATAAGACAAGGAGCAATGGGTGTAAGTTGCAGCAAAGGAGGTTCCGCCTCAACACAAGGGGGAACTTCTTTACTGTAAGGGTCACAGAGCACTGGAACAGCGACCCAGGAAGGTAGCGGAGTCTCCTTCTCTGGAGACTTTCAAGGCCCACCTGGATGTGTTCCTCTGTGATCTGTGTTAGATAGTTTTGTCCTGCTCTGGCAGGGGGGTTGGACTCGATGATCAATTTGGGTCCCTTCCAACCCCTAACATCCTATGATCCTAAAGCTTTAGAAAGGTCCCATTTAGAAAAAGGTTGTAATCTTCTCACACTCAAAACCAATCTTGCAAATTACACGTCAAGCCATCTTTAATTTCTAAATGGATCAACAACTTCAGGGTAATCTCACCTATCTGCTCTGACAGGAGCAGGATTCAGGAAATATTAGCAAGAAAATGTATAAGGGCAAATAAGAATTTACAATTACTTTGACTGTTGCCTAACCTTGGATGTGTGCAGCTCAAATCACAAGGACCATCAGTTCTTTCTGAGAGCCGAAACACTCTAACAGACATCTAATGTTCATTTTAATAGAAGCTTCATGAGATCTAAAGTATTCTGGTCAAATGCTTGAGGCAACAGCAGTGATTGGAAGGAAGACACACCAGCAGACTGAGAAAACACAACCTTTTAAGCTTATCAGCACAAGAATCACGAAAGGAAGTTCTCTTGCATGTCTATATGCATGTTATATAAGAAGTAATTTCCCATGCAGATTAAGGGGAAGCAGTTAAGTTAAGCCTGCTTCCACTTGAAGAAAGACCCAAAAGATTATTCTAAAGTCAGAGTTTGACTGTAGATTACTGTGTTGAGGTGACAACTACCACCTGCTAACTTATTTCCAAATATAAATTTCTATTTCTGAAATAACAATCCTGAAGTTATTTTCATAATTCTACTTACTCAACCTTACTGACTACAGCTTACTGATATCTTGACTCAGTTACCAAACTGAGGAGTTAAAGTGATTTGTTCATTGTGGAGTCTCCTTCACTGGAGACGTTCAAGACCCACCTGTGTGACTCGGTCTAGGTGATCCTGCTGTTGCAGGGGAATTGGACTAGATGATCTTATGAGGTCCCTTCCAATCCCTAATGATTCTGTGATTGTGCAGTGGCTGTCCTCTGCCTCTGGTCAAGCCGACTGCTCCTCTATGAACCATTTCTGGATTGATGCCTTCTTCATTGAGACAAGGAACAGAGCAGACTTCTACAGTGATAAAATAATGCAGTCTTAATCCAATTTGCTTCTCCATGTATTCCTTATATTGTTTGCTATTTTCATTGTAACTTCAGTACTGAGATTGTTATTTCATTAACTTGTTGATCCCTGAGCTCTGAATCCTTTGAGATGATGCAGTGAAAAGACATTTTTCTATAGCCTCCACAAATCATGATTACTGGTCTTCTTTTTTTGTTGTTGGTTTGGGGTTGGGTTTTTCCCAACGAAATACAAGATTTTTTTCCTTGTTCTACAATAGCTTAAATTGCTCTATAAGCACTTTGAAGAATTCTACTGTGTGTATCTATGAAAATCTAGAAACCAGAGTACTATCCTCACTTGCATGAGATTTGTGCAGCAGAACTTTACAGCACTTTCACTGCTTTCTACTCTGTAATTTCTCCACATACTTACTGATTACGCTCTTTAAACTAGTTTCACTATGTTTTGCCAAAACAGAAATAAGACTGAACTCTCATTTCTTCTCTCCCTTCTATACGTTACTTTAATCAGCACCACCTCACTATATTTCATTCCTGTGATATCACAGCCAGTTTAAGTAGACTGGTACGAAGCACTGCAGTGCTGATTTATAAGCAGTTTTATATCAAAGGTAATTTAAAGCCATTAAGTTTAAATACTATTAGGTCCTGGAAAAACTTTTCCAAAGATGCCTAAACGTATGCAAAAAAGCAGGCACGCACTAAGTGGTCACTTTACTTCACAGTGTGAAACAGCAATGCACAAAATCAACTGGACAGCTGTACTAGGATTACAAGGCCCATTACAGAAAAGGTTTGGGTATCACTGTTAGGTACTACCAAAACATTTTTTTAAATGCTATGGGCTATCTAGCAGAAAAAAAGAGGCTACTACTTCTAAGCTGTGAGGAATGTAAAGGTCAAGTACATTCTATTCACCCAAAAAGCAAAGAATCTCAGCACTAGGTCAAGTAAAATGCCCAACTAACCTAATGCCTGTTTCAGTAGCTAACAGTATGAGCACAGAATAATTCTTCCCTCCCCACTACACCATCACAAGTCTGAGCAGTTCAGAGACTCTGAGCCAAAAAGCATGAATTGAGTCTTAAATCCCAGAATCACAGAACATTAGGGATTGGAAGGGACCTCGAAAGATCATCAGGGCAGTTAAAATCCCCCACAAGAATCAGGGCCTGTAACTGCAAGGCTGCTGTCAGCTGCCTGCAGAAACCTCATCAACTTCCTTATCCTGATCTGGTGGCCTGTAATAGACACCCATGACAGTGTCACCCATGCCAGCCTGCCCCTTAATCCGCACCCACAAACTCGCAACTCTCTCTTCATCCACCCCTGCACAGAACTCAATACATTACAGTTTGTCTTTCACATAAAGAGGAATTCCATCACCACACCTTGCTGACCTGTCTCTCCTGAAAAGGACATAACTGTCCATGACCACATTCCAGTCATGCAAGCTGTCCCACCATGTCTCTATAATTGCCATCAGATCATAATTTCCTGACCAAGGACAGATTTCTAACTCCTCCTGCTTATTCCCCATGCTGCTTGCATTGGTGTACAAGGATTTCAAGGAGCCCTAGAAAGGTGGGAGGCCTCCTGGTCTTCATCAATACCAGAGCACCGCCCCACTGATGCCCACACAGCAACAACTCCACCTCCAGTCGAATCTAGTTTAAAGGTCTCTAAATGAGCCTTGTCAATTCCTGCCCCAGAACCCTTTTTCCCTTATGAGATAAACCTTTCCCATGTATAATTGTCATTTTATTGTAACCGACTACTTTCACTTTATGCAAACTGAGCCTAAATAAGTTTCATTTCTCCCAAATCTGACACAAATAAAGGAGATAGGCACTAACATAAAGCAAAGCCACTAGCTCACAGGCATTCAACACATGAGATCAGTTTCAAACCCAGCACTAGGTGCTTCACGTGGGCAAAGAGAGCCTTGTAGTTGGAAATCTAGGGTTAAAACTTCATTCTTGTTCAATGAGAAACAGTGCTTCACCTTAGTTTGGAATACTTCACTGATCAAAGACAGGAAAACAGCGAGTCATTTGCATTTAATGTCACAATATTTTTAAGTCATCTTTTTATTCAGAGAAATAAATTTATATAACCATGAAAGATGCCACCACTGTGCTTTAAATGGGCAAGCAGCACAAATCTGCATGTCTGCAAGGTTTTTTGTAAAGGGATTTTTGCTGCACTATTTGAGGCTCAAGTACTGCAGCAGAAGAGAACTGCACTCAGCTCAAATGGCAGGGCTTTGCATGAGATCAAACATGCAGCTAGTAATAAAAAACATCAGTCCCTGCCTCGCTTGATCTCACAGCACTGTCTTCTCTGAGCAACACTTGCAAAGATGAACACGTCTGACAACACGCAAGAACCACAAAGTAGCCAGCTGCATTGCATGAAATATGTGCAACGGTCCCTAATTATGTAGCCATAACCTACAAATTAATATGCCTCCCCCCACTCCAAACCTCTCCCACAATTCCTAGATTGTCCTGCTACTTCATTTATTATTACACGAAGCTGTCCTAAAGATGCCAAACATTCAACCAGTAGAATATCATTTGCTCCTTATATGTGTGTTATTCAGTCTGCAATTAAAATTTTTCTCTGTAGCATGATTAAGCAATTTTAGATACCTTTCTAGACCAATAAAGCTGGTACAATGTTCCAATCAAAACATTTACATTCAGCTGATGGTACGTGCTGTGTGTGCAAGGAACAAACCATGAGCAAGCATTTTAACATTGGTGTTCCTGGTGAGTATCTACAGAAACAGATCAGTAAAGATTTGGTTGAAGACAGATAGAACTGAAAAGCCTTTTCTGAATCAGAAAGTCTAGCTTCCTCTGACTGCAGCCAGCCACACCATAACACCATGTATAAATTTATCAAATAACATGGAAAACTCTGTAATAACGGCCTTGTACAAATTTTGAATGGGCGCTGTGGATATAATGGAACTGCAGTGAACACTGTAGTATTAAGAATTATTACAAAACAGACTAAAGCCTAAGATTCACATTGGTAATGGTATTTCTTACCAATTGCAGACATATTTAGTAGTGTGAAAATTTTTGCTTTTTGCATGATTTCTATACCAACACATAAAATCATAGAATCATCATGGCTGGAAAGGACCTCCAGGGTCCTTAAGTACAACCTTTTCTCCTAGTGTCTAACCGCTAGATAATACACAACAGAACACAGAAAATTGAACAAGCCCCAGTCAGTATTTATACAAGCTACATTATAAATACAGCTATAAGTACAATTTCTCTTTCATGTATGGGTTGCCTTAAATGAAGAACACTGCAAGTTAAGATTCTGTCTTCTTACATCACAAACCATTACTTTAAAGCCTTGTAATAATCTAACACTCAGAGATTTTTTTCCTTTCTAGGATAATCTAACTTCCACTTCACACTTTAAAAAATGCTTGGTGTCATATCTATTGCAGACTTAACCTTTGAGATATTTAACGAATTTAAAATACAGTAACATGAAGATATGACAGACAACCTAAACGCAGTTGTACAATGGAAATAAATCCTTTTGTAGCATCACCACCTAGTGGTAACTCTTGGTACCAAAGTAA
>VXBP01004919.1:0-22151 GCA_013400115.1 Rhinopomastus cyanomelas
CTCTTGGAAAAATTGGTACCTACTAGCAGGAATTAAATAAGAATTATTCCTAAAGCCAGCGAGTGGGGTCTCCCAGTCTGAAGAGGTAGATCAACCCAGTGCCCCTCCTCTCATTACCTGCTCCTACTCAGTCCCATCTCCAGTCAGAAATTTCTTGAAGACCTAAAAATGCATTAAAAGGCTCCCAGATTCCAGCTATTTCGAGAGCCGTGACAGCTGGAAACGAGAGGGGTTTTTTGTTAAACACCTGTGAAAAAAACTGCTCCCAACAGCAGCGAGAGGCTTCTGTTGATTAAAAGATGTTTGTAAGGGAAATGATTCATTAAGCACTGTCTGGAAACCTTCTTCACACCGAGTGGGAGGAAAATGTTTTATGGTCACGGAATGTGTTTTACGGTGGCAAAACAGGGCTTAAAGGATCAGCCTGAGCATCCGCTGCTGCCTCTGGTGCTGCCCTTTCCACATCAGCAGTGCTCCAGCTGGCCATGACACTTGTCCAGGTGTTTCAGCCTCTCCCCACATGGCCATCACTAGCTGCTGCCTTTTCTTTCCCCTACGACCAGCTGTACCTGTCAGGGTCATTTTGCAGGTTCCTCCTCCAAGGATGGGAAGTACCTTGAAGCTGTGACACCCCACACAACGGAAGAAAAGCAAAACTGATACTGTTCACCCCATCAGGACCCAGGCACAGCAAGTTCTTCACTGAGAGAGTGGTCAGAGGCTGGAATGGGGTGCCCAGGAAGTTGGTAGAGGCCCCGTCCTTGGAGGTGTTTAAGGCCGGGCTGGATGAGGCTCTAGCCAGCCTAATCTAGGGTGGGGTGTCCCTGCCCATGGTAGGGGACTTGGAACTGGATGATCCTGTGGTCCCTTCTAACCCAGACTGACTGTATGACTTGGTCTGGGTGATCCTGCTGTAGCAGTGGGATTGGACTAGATGATCTTTCAAGGTCCCTTCCAATCTCTAATGATTCTATGATTCTAAGTAATAAATACACGGAAGCTCTTTGGCCATTCTGGGTCAGCTCTGACTCCACGTAGCTCCCTGCAACATCACACCATTGACTTCTGCACCAGTGCCACCCACCCAACTCCCCACGTACATTTGTTTTCAGTATCTGTGCTCCCTCCTGCAGTTTTTTTCCTGACAAGCTTGGGATGTGAAGGCTGCTCTCCCAGACCTCTAGGCAACAACGCGTCACCGACGGCACTGTGTGGAGAAGGCTGCAGCTTGTGTTTGTGCTCACAACAGGCACAGCACAGGACCTGCCTAATCAGCAGTTACCTAGCTCGCTCGCACCAGATAGAGTCAATTTGCAGACCGCGCGCCTGCTGTTGACCCTGCTGTCTGCTCCGGATTATTCCTGGCTGCCTCCACTTTGGAAAATTAAATGTTAGTGTCGTTAATGGCTGGTTTTAACTCTTGCCTAATGGGGCACGAGCTCACGCTGTTACCAATCTCTCCAAGGCAAGCAAGGGGGACTGTGTGTTAGAAGAGCTCGAGTGGGGTTGCTGGTAGAAACAGCACAGGTTTCGTAACTGGTGCCACCCTGGTGCCATCCTGATCGCATCTACCTTCCACAGATCATTGAACAGCGATGGATAAAGCTCAGGTACTGCTGTTCCCTCAATATCCCTGCCCCATTCACACGCCCCATCACACCACAGAGACTCCAACTCTGGCAACATGATGCCCCAGAGCTCTGACTGCCAGAGTAATTCAAAGCGACTCAGAGAGTGCTTCTTGTTCTCGTTGCTGCATAATGAGCTCGTGGAGGCTGAACAATCTGTCTTGTGGGTGGGCACCTCAGGCTCAATGTGCTAAATGCTCTGTGCTGAGATCATAGAATCATTGAATCATTAGAGATTGGAAGGGACCTCAAAAGGTCAGCTAGTCCAATCCCCCTGCCAGAGCAGGATCACCCAGACCAAGTTACACAGGATAACCTTTGACTTTCCAGGGAGGCTTTTATACTACCAAGGCAACCAGTAGATCTATGGAGATGGTAGTGTTTGTGGTCTACAGATGACTTTGACTCCCAAAGCACTTGTACGTTTTCTCTTCTACATCTCACTGTGACTTGCAATGAACAGTCTGAAGTGTTGTGTTGCTAAGACCAACATGGCAAAGACATTTTTCCATTCAAAAGACTTCTTTCATTAGGGTCTATCTATTAAAAATATTGAGTGAAACCAAAATAGTTACTAGAGCAAATTGATTTGCAGAAGCTAACCTTCAAAATACCAGCAGGGAAACCCCTGTTGCTGAAGATGAATCACAGAGCATTAGGGATTGGAAGGGACCTCGAAAGATCATCCAGTCCAGTCCCACTGTACAGCTGGATCCTCTAGACCCGGTCGCACAGAAACACATCCAGGTGGGTTTAAATGTCTCTAGAGAAGGAGACTCAACAACCGCTCTGGGAAGCCCCTTCCAGTGCTCTGTCACCCTCACTGGGAAGAAGTTCCTTCTCATACTGATGTAGAACCCCCTCTGTTCCATCCCCCACCCATTGCCCTTTGTCCCATCATTAGATGCCACTGAGCAGAGCTTCAGGAGAACTCCTTTTCAAGCAAAGCTCATATGCAGGTAAGGATGCTGCTCAAGCTCTTCAACTCTCCTCCTCAGGAAACACCACACATGCAAAACCAAAGCCAGGGGTACACAGGTAATGATATCAAATAATCTTTGTGTTTAGCTGAAGCCACATGAGATGATATCAAGCATTAATCCAAACAAGTCTCCTGTAAACCAAAGCTGCTACGCCTGCTACCTGCATTAAATGGGTGACAGCTCCTTGGCACATTCTTCAAATACATGGACAGTCCCTGGCAAAGTGACAGAGTGCTGGAAGGGGCTGCCCAGGGGGGTTGTGGAGTCTCCTTCTCTGGAGATGTTTAAAACCCACCTGGACGTGTTCCTGTGTGACTTGGTCTAGGTGATCCTGCTGTGATAGGGGGATTGGACTAGATCATCTTTCAAGGTCCTTTCCAATCCCTAATGAGCAGTGATTCTGTGACAGACTAGAGACAATGAGTCTCCTAAGTGCTCACAGCTGTTCTTTGAAACATAGAGCCTTCTCGTTTTGACCCCTGATCTGGGAAATGAGTTTTACAGAAGCCTGATAGATCAACAGGATGGACCAGTGCTTGATGGTGGTTGCACCGCAGGTAGTCCCATTTAGCTGCTGCTTTTCATATTGATCTCTCCTCTAAACAGATCAAGTTTAGTAGTTTCATAGGCAATGAAGCCATTAATATGAGGTTTTTATGTGGGTTTTCATACCTCTTTGAACTCCGTTGCCTTCAGCTTTATCGGCTTTGTTCTGTTTGTTTTCAGTTTTGCCGTTAATGTGATTGCAACACGCAGCATGAGGTTCGGAGGCTCGAACGAACGCAGCCGAGCAAGTCACCGAGCATCTCTCTAAGACATGAGCCATCACATTTTGTGCAGTTGCCTCTCACTAACACTAATTATTCACAGGACAAGAGCTGTCTCCCTGGTGAAATACGTAGAATCATAGAACCATTAGGGATTGGAAGGGACCTCGAAAGATCATCTAGTCTAATCCTCCTGACACAGCAGGATCACCTAGACCAAGTTGCACAGGAACACGTCCAGGCGGGTCTTAAATGTCTCCAGAGAAGGAGACTCCACAATCCCTCTAGGCAGCCCCTTCCAGTGCTCTGTCACCCTCACCAAGAAGTTACTTCTCATGTTGTTATGGAACCTCCTGTGTTCCAGCTTGCACCCATTGCCCCTTGTGCTATCACCAGATGACATTGAGAAGAGCCTGGCTCCATCCTCCTGACACCCACCCTTCACATACTTCTTATCAACATGAATGAGGTCACCCCTCAGTCTGCTCTTCTCCAAGTTCAAGAGACCCAGCTCCCTCAGCATTTCCTCACCAGAGAGGTGTCCTACTTCCTTCATCTTCATTGCCCTACACTGGACTCCCTCCAGCAGCTCTGTGTCCCTCTGGAACTCAGGGGCCAAGAACTGGACACAAGACTCCAGGTGTGGTGTCACCAGGCCAGAGGTAGGGGGGGAGAAGAACCTCTCTCAACCTGCTAACCACCCCACTTCTGATCCACCCCAAGAAGCTATTGGCCCTCTTGGCCACAAGACCACATTGGTGGCTCATAGCTGCCCACTAGGATCCTCAGGTCCCTTTCTCCTACACTACTCTCCAACAGGTCAGCTCCCAGCCTATACTCATACCTGGGGTTGTTCTTGCCCAGATGCCAGACTCTACATTGACCCTTATGACACTTCATTAAATTGCTCCCTGCCCAGCTCTCCAGCCTGTCCAGGTCTCGCTGAATGGCAGCACAGTCTGCAGGGGTGTCGGCGACTACAACAACTTCTGTGAAATAATTTACATTAAAAACTGATCCTGCTCTGGTAGGGGGATTGGACTGGATGATCTTTTGAGGACCCTTTCAATCCCTAATATTCGTGATTCTGTGTGGAAAAAAAACTCTTGTTTCTGAAAATCTTGTGGCACTAAATAGATGTCACAGGCCACACAAGTATGAAAACACTCAAGCAAACCCTTCTTCTACTGCTTGACAACGATCCATCTGTGCACAGCTCCTGCTCAACACAGGTTGCAGCGGTGCAGCTCACTCTGACATCAGAACTGGAGGCTACTGAGCTGACAGAAACAATTAGTCACGCTGCTTACGACTAATAAAACACATTTTGCTTTGGGGCAGGTCTGGAAAATGCAAGTCTCATCCTTTTCACAGGAACACAGAGCATTAGGGATTGGAAAGGAAGTCTAAAGACCATCTAGTCCAATGCCCCCATGCACGTGAACTCCTGCTGCTCAGAACATTCCTTTTGGTCCTTAGACCGTGGCTTGAAGCCTGCAAACACTTGAAACGAGAGCATGGAAGAGGAATGTCTGACTCCAGCAAAAGGACTCCAGTGCACCAGTCTGTTTTGTTAAGTAGAGCTCTTCTGTGTTAACTGCACTTAAGCCCACAGTAACTTCTGGGGGGGGAGAAAACACATCAAATATAAACACAAATTAGGGCTTGGAAGGGACCTCGAGAGATCATCTGGTCCTATCCCCCTGCCACAGCAGGATCACCTAGATCCAGTCACACAGGAACACATCCAGGCGGGTTTTAAACATCCCCAGAGAAGGAGACTCCACAGCCCCCCTGGGCAGCCCCTTCCAGGGCTCTGTATTCCTCACTGGGAAGAAGTTCCTTCTCAGATTGATATGGAACCTCCTCTTTTCCAGCTTGCAATCATCCTACTTGATCAAAGAAGCACCAACTGGCAAAGCACAGCAGTCTCACCTACTACTACAAGAAGTCTCCATTTCTGCTCATGTGCTAGACTGCCCAGCAGTGGTTTGATCCCTGAAGTTCACTTGGCCTGGGCTCATCTTTCATTCCCAGTTCTTCCTCCCTGCTTTCCCTACCCTACAGGATCTGTCTGCTCTACATTTGCACTTTGCTAACTTGCTCCTCATGAAGCTCACCCCTCACAAAATAGCTTCACATGGAATAAATTAGAACTCACAGCTCACGTAAACCAAACAACTGTGCCCTGCCTAGTAAGGACCTTGGAACTACTCAGAGAGATGGAAGAAATGAAAAGAAGTGTTTCATCCTCTCTTGTCATCCCCAAGCAGAACCCATTCTAAAATGCTACAGAAGCCATAGGAACCCCCTGCAATCCTAGCTGTGCCTGCCCCTGGAAGCTTCTGCACTATGAGGCTTGTACAGAATCACAGCACATTAGGGATTGGAAGGGACCTCGAAAGATCACCCAGTCCATTCCCTCCACCACAGCAGGATCACCAAGACCAAGTCACACAGGAACATGTCCAGGTGGGTCTTGAACATCTCCAGTGAAGGAGACTCCACAACCCCCCTGGCCAGCCCCTTCCAGTGCTCACTGTGAAGAAGTTCCTTCTCCTACTGATGCGGAACCTCCTCTGTTCCAGCTCACACCCACTTCTCATTGGCTGCCACTGAGCAGAGCCAGGCTCCATCTTCCTGACACCCACCCTTCACATATTTATCAACATTAATGGGGTCACCCCTCAGTCTCCTTTTCTCTAAGCTACAGTGACTCAGCTCCCTCAGCCTTTCCTCACCAGGGAGATGTTTCACTCCCTTCGTCATGTCCATGGCTCTGCAGCAGACTCTCTCCAGCAGCTCTGTGTTAAAGTGAGCATCATTCATTATTTCCCGCTGCCTCCCAGCCACTGCTCTTTACTTCTTACCACTGTTGGTCTTATTCCCTTAGCCAGAGGCACCATAGTCATAACATCAAGGATGGGTGTGAACAGCTCTAGCTCTGATCAGTGCAACTAAACCCAGTACTTCTCCATAGCCTACACACATAGAAATAAATGCTGTAGCTCATCCAAAGGGTTCAGGATTTGTGGTGAAATGTATCTGAAGGACAGATACTTTTGGGTCTCCCTTAGTCAACAGGGAAAAGTAAACCCCCACTGCACTATGATTTATCCAGCAGTATCATCCTCCCTCTTGCCCACTTACCTCTGAGTAAGGTCTGGTCAGCTTCCTCACACCAGTCATCCAATGCTGGCAGTTAAATTTAGGGTGGAAAAGCCTAATTCTGGTAATCTTCTACATCCAGCTAAATATCTGCAGCACAACCACCTCCCACAGTCACATCCAAACGAGGGAGCCCTCCTTCTGCTCTTTAAGAAAGGGAGACAAAAGGCTGTTTCAAGTCATAAAGCAGCAGGAAAGTGGGTTTGATGCTCTACATCTGCACGTCACTCCTTTCTGCCTTGGAAGGGTCTTGTCTTTCTCAGGTGCATTCAATAGAGATGTTGCTGTTTACCAGAGCCGGGTCAGCTGGAGCTCAGCTTGGTGGAGCAGCTGTAGCATAGATACGGGCACCAGGACAAAGCCCACTTGAGAACAAAGGTCTCGGTGTCTGTGCAGCCAGGAAAAATACATCAACACTTGTCTGAAGTGTGGCCAGGGCTAGAAACGATTCGCAGCCTCTTTAAGCTTTTTAATCTAACAAGCAGCAGCGTTTACAAGTCACTGCTTATTCCTGGAGGCACGGGCTTGCCTCAGCTTTTGTCTGTGAAATTGCACCTCCAGCACCTTTCAAAGAGAAAAATTGCCATCTGGCTCGTGTGTGTGAGGAGAATTCAGTGCCAGCCTTGGACTTGGTGGGACACACCTGTCATTAGTGATTGAAGGGGTTCTTGTACCTCCCCGCGAGCAACTGGTGGGGATGGGAGAGTGGGTAGAGTTCCACTCCCACCCCAAACAGCATTTCCTCTGCTGCTGGAAGCTCATTAGTTATTAGAAGAGTTTCGTCTCCAGAGCAGTCTGTACCCACAGGTTACTTTCATCTATTAATAGCCCTGGACATGCCACTGCAAGAAAAATTACACAAAGCAAAATTCCACTCGGAAGGAACAAGAAGAGTGATAAAAATAAGTAAATAGAAGAGAGAGTTAAATTAATTCACGTGTTTTCATTTGTGTGAGAGGGAGGTAATGATGTGAAAAGGGCATGAAGTGGGATGGGATCGTGCTTGTCGCTGAGACGGCTGAAGGAGAACCACTGAAACAAAACTGAAGTAAGAGAAAAGGAGACAATAAGCAGAGATCAAATGATTGGGATAATATACTTCTGGAGTAAATAAAGAGGAAAACTAGAGAACAAACTGCATCTAGCAGGAGTCCCTAACAAAGCAACTCAAAAATCACAAAGGCTTCCTGGTTTGAAAATAAACTCCTCAATGGACTTGCAGAATGAAGTCAGGATAAGCACAGGACACAGGGGGATCCACATCACAGAATCAGAGACCATTAGGGATTGGAAGGGACCTTGAAAGACCATCCAGTCCAATCCCCCTGACACAGCAGGATCACCCAGATCCAGTTGCACAGGAATACACCCAGGTGGGTTTTAAAAGTCTCCAGAGAAGGAGACTCCACAACCCCCACTGAGCTGCCCCTTCCATGGCTCTGTCACCCTCACTGCTCCTTCTCACATTGTTGGGGAACCTCCTCTGTTCCAGCCGACACCTGTTGCCCCTCGTCCTATCATTAGATGACACTGAGCAGAACCTGGCTCCATCCCCTGACACCCACCCTTCACATATTTATAAACACTAATGGGGACATCCCTCAATCTCCTTTTTACCAAGCACAAGAGACCCAGCTCCCTCAGCCTTTCCTCATCAGGGAGATGCTCCACTCTTTTCATCATGCAGTGTTAGTCCAAATTCTAGTGACCAGGTAACTCTTGTAGGCTGGAGATAAACTCTGTGGCTGGAAATGAATTACTTTGCTTTTCTTTTTAAACAAAGCTAATAGAATCTCAAATCATAGAATCATTAGGGATTGGAAGGTACCCCAAAAGATCATAAGCATTAGCAGCGTTCACTAAATTTGATGACACCTCTTCCTTCTGCTGTCAAACCCAAGATAAATCCATTTTATTCATCGATAAATCAATGATTGTTAGATAAATGATCATCACACAGTTTCACATGGGAGCCTCTACCAGCTGGCTGGCAGTAACTGGCTTTGGATGATGCTTACCTTCTTGGGTGATAATTCCTGTGCAGCTGGAGCTAGGTGACCCTGCTGTGGTGGAGTCTCCTTCTCTGCAGACCTTTAAAACCTGCCTGGACATGTTCTTGTGTGACTTGGTCTAGGTGACCCTGCTGTGGTGGAGGGAATGGACTGGATGATCTTTCAAGGTCCCTTCCAATCTCAGTTGAGTTCTCTGAATCTGTGAATCTGGTCCATGTTTCCACTGTCACTTGCCCTGGACGTACCTGTGTGCAACTGAGAGCCAAAGGTGTTCCTCTGCTTAGCTGAATTTCACTACTACATGGGAGCAACCCTGTGAAAAGTAGACAAACACCACTGTGCAACCACCTCTCTATCATCAGTCAGCAAACCGTGGGCTGATGCCTTCTGAAAATGTATTTAAATGTATTTAAAACCCACGTTTCAAACTGCTGCATGAAAGTGACTTCTACAAACCTCTTGTGCTCATAGGAGGTTTTTCATTCATCCCAACAGCAAGGGAGACTAAACTCAGCAAGGGTTTTAATCCACAACTTACACACAACAGTTAAATTCTTGCTACAAACTTCTTCTTGGTGAGGGTGACGGAGCACTGGAACAGGCTGCCCAGGGAGGTTGTGGAGTCTCCTTCACCGGAGGCGTTTAAGACCAGCCTGGATGTGTTCCTGTGTGACTTGGTCTAAGTGATCCTGCTGTGGCAGTGGGACTGGACTGGATGGTCTTTCAAGATCCCTTCCAATCCCTAATGATTCTATGAAACTAAAGCTGATTACAGAAATGATAGTTTCCCCTGTGTATCAGCAGCTGAGGATTTGAAGATCAACTGAATCCAGGATGAATAAATCCAGGCTGCACATACATTCTACATGACCACGGTGATCCTCAGCACTTCTTGTTCTAAACACTTTCCGCCAGATAAAGTTCATTACCTTGTTTTAACTATTTCCCATATCAGAAAGCTTTTACTGAATCTGTAAATAAGAACCCAATTATACAACAGCCTTAACAGAACCTCAGAGAAAAGCGACTTTACACCTGGCTGGTGTTTAACTCACTGGATCTGCTCCGGAGCCGCCTCGAACGCCTTATCAAACGCCGCTGTTTCCTAGTCCGCATACAGATGTGTTGATGTGGCAGAGTTACATCAAATTAGAATGTCTAGAGGAAAAGCCCATTTGCTGTGTTTCAAATTGTTCCTATTTATTTGGAGGCTCAATTTCACAGTGGTAGTATTTCAGAGAGAAAAAGAGGTGTTTAATGTTACTTGGAGATGGACCTTTAGCTTACAGGCTGGGAAAAAAACAATCACAGAATCATTCGGGTTGGAAAAGACCCCTGGGATCATCAAGTCCAACCAGCAACTCTACTGTACAAGTTCAACCCTAAACCACATCCCCCAACACTACATCTAAGTGACTTTTGAACACTTCCAGGGATGGGGACTCAACCACCACCCTGAGCAGCCCAGTCCAGTGCATGAACACTCTCTCCGGGAAGAAATTCTTCCTGATGTCCAGCCTAACCCTCCCCTGCTGAAGCTTGAAGCTCTTCCCTCTGGTTCTGTTACTAATGACCTGTGAGAAGAGCCCAGCACCAACATCTCTACAGTGTCCTTTCAGATAGTTGTAGAGAGCGATGAGGTCTCCCCTCAACCTCCTCTTCCTCAAACTAAACAGCCCCAACTCTCTCAATCTTTCCCATCAGATTTATTCTCCAGGCCCCTCCCCAGCTTCGTTGCCTTCCTCTGCACTTGCTCCAGCAACTCAATGTCTTCCTTGACCTGAGGTGCCCAAAACTGGACCCAGCACTAAAGGTGCAGCCTCACCAGTGCCAAGTACAGGGGGACAATCACCTCCCTAAGACATCATTCAGAAGAAGATAGTATTTCTGCTCATAGCTACAGAAGACAGTTTGGATTTATAGGCTACGAGGCTAAGCACCAGCATGATCTCCTTGCCCGATGCTGGTACCCACTGCTGGTCAGGCAGCCATCGGTCAAGGAGAGCCTTTGTCAACCACTGCACATTTAAGAGTGGGTAGATCTTGTATCTTGCACAGTCTCCCTTGGGTACTGTGGTGCCCAAAACTGGACCCACTACTCAAGGTCCAGCCTCACCAGCACTGAGTACAGGGGGACAATCACCTCCCTACTGCCGTCGTTTCAATAACCAAAAGACCCAACGATTGAATCTTTTGGACACAGGAATCCATGTTTAGGACAGAAACTGAAACCAGCAGCAATTTCCCGTGGAGCATTACATTCACGAGTGGTGAATTCACTTGAGGGTCTTCAGCGGGAGGAGAAGAACCAGGTGTAACCACTGAGCAACATGCATTTTGATCGGCTTTATTTCTCCTCGAAATCCCAGCACAGCACAAGATATTGCCTGTAGTTTTAATAGACAAACGAGACAACGATTCCATTGTTCTCTCTCTTTTCTTTTTTTTCTCAAAAGGGTCGGGTACATTTTCTTTGAAAAAGGTCTGCAAACATATTTACAAAAGTGTGAAAGCAATAAACGCCGGCTCTCCGTGTTTGCACTGTCCTCCCGAAGACTGGCCCAGAGTCTGACTTTATTGGAAGCCTGGTCCGAGGATGATACAAGAAATGAAATGCCGCGCTCAGTTTTGCTGTCTCGTGGGCGGGCTACTGCGGCAAAACAAACCAGACAGAGAACGAACACGAAAAGAACAAACTTAGATTCCATGAAGCGTAAGGATGATGCTCCAAAACCATCTCCAGACTCACAGAACACTAGGGATTGGAAGGGACCCTGAAACATCATCTAGTTCAATCCCCGCTGCCAGATCACCTAGATCCAGCCAGACTGGAAACTACGTTTGAATTTGATTTCAGCTTTAAACCATCTCTTAAGTCTTGCTTAACGCTGTGCGGGACACGGTCTTACTTTTGGAAAGCCAGCTGCTGCCATCAAATGACAAAGTAGCCGCTAAAACCTCCCGGTATCTGCATCACAGGAATGGAGTGTGTTTTGGTTTTGCCTTTCAAACAGGAGCGGTAAAAACTGGAGGTGTTGCCGTCACCGTCCACGTGTGGAAACCTGTTGGCTGACAGAAATAAAGTGTAGTGTCATGCTCGGTTTACCTAAATCATTTATTTCATAACTAATAAAAGTAAACAAGTACCAGATACTGGAGAGAGAGAGAGATCTATGGCCACAAAGAAACGAGAGTAGAAAGTTGTTTTGCCTCTGACAAAGGTAAGAAAAAGCACATAAAATCGTCTCTCGTGGGTATCTCGGTTGTACGGCCATCGGTACTTTTTGTGGGGTTCCGGTTTGTTTCATCAACATAGCAAAATACAGTCTTCCTAGTAAACAGTAATTATCAGATGGCAGACAAGTCTTTTTATTGGTTTTACATCGGCAGGTCACAGTCTAAAAAGCACAACCACATCAGGCAGAAATTGCACACAGACCGCCCTGGATTTTGAAGACCGTCTTTAACGCCTCTACCAACGAGCTGAATCGAAACCCGGCGACTGGGGGAAAAGCTCTAATTGAATGGAGTGGATTTAGAGGGGTGGGTTTGGGGGGTTTAATATCTTTAAATAACTCTAATTGAATTGAAAGGATTTAGAGGGATGGGTTTTGAGGGGTTACTTTAATATCTTTAAATAGCTCTAACTGAATTGAATGGATTTAGAGGGGTGGGTGTGGGGGGTTTCTTTAATATCCAAAGGAAGTTACTGAAATTGCGGGACTTTATTTTGCCTTCACAGAACATCAGGGGTTGGAAGGGACCTTGAAAGATCATCTGGTCCAAGGCCCCTGCTAGAGCAGGATCACCTAAATTCAGCCTCCTTGCTACTATTTGTGCTTGATGCTAGCAAACCCAGTTTGGACTTCCTAGCGATCATTTCTAGAGGTTCAATCACCGAAGTAAAACCCAAGTGATTCTTTTCCAACCCATTTTCCATGATTTCATTCATTTATAGAGGTTCAGTCATCAAAGAAAAACTCAAGTGACTCTTTTCCAATTCATTTTCTATTTCTTTTCCATGATTTTGTTCATTTCTAGAGGTTCAATCACCAAAGTGAAACCCAGGTGATTCTTTTCCAACCCATTTTCCTTGATTTTGCTCATTTATAGAGGTTCAGTCATCAAAGAAAAACTCAGGTGATTCTTTTCCAATCCATTTTCCATTTCTTTTCCATGATTTTTTTTTTCATTTATAGAGGTTCAATCACCCAAGTAAAATCCAGGTGTTTATTTTCCAACCCATTTTCCATTTCTTTTACCATGATTTTTTCATTTCTAGAGGTTCAATCACCAAAGTAAAACCCAGGTGATTTTTTTCCCAACCCATTTTCCCTGATTTTGTTCATTTCTACAGGTTTAATCACCAAAGTAAAACCCAATGAGAAGCAAAAAACCACCAAAGCGATGATTTTTTTTTTTTTCTTCTCATCATGGAATACTGCAGATTTATTTCTACCAGGCTTGTCCCTCTGCTTCTTTGCGGGTGTTGGTATTTATAGCTTATTAATGAAACCAGGGGAGATTCGCTTGTAATGCCATCACAGAATCACAGAACATTAGGGACTGGAAAGGACCTCAAAAGATCATCTAGTTCAATCCTCCTGCCAGAGCAGGATCACGGAATCACAGAACATTAGGAATTGGAAGGGGCATCAAAAAATGATCCAGTCCAATCCCCCTGCCAGAGCAGGATCACGGAATCACAGAACATTAGGGACTGGAAAGGACCTCAAAAGATCATCTAGTTCAATCCTCCTGCCAGAGCAGGATCACAGGACCGCAGAATATTAGGGATTGGAAGGGGCATCAAAAGATGATCCAGTCCAATCCCCCAGCCAGAGCAGGATCATGGAATCACAGAACATTAGGAATTGGAAGGGGCATCAAAAGATCATCCAGTCCAATCCACCCGCCAGAGCAGGATCGCTGAATCACAGAACATTAGAGATTGGAAGGGACCTTGAAAGATCATCCAGTCCAATCCCCCTGCCAGAGCAGGATCCCCTAGATCAAGTGGCACAGGAACACATTCAGGCAGGTTTTAAACATCTCCAGAGAAGGCAGCAAGCAGTCACAATATCAATAACTAGTGGCCTTAGGCGGGACTACCCCATGAAGTCATACTAGCTGTAGAAGGCATGTCCGTGTCTTCAAAAACCAGACTGGTCTTAAGATATTACTCTTTATTCGAGACAGTTACCATTACTTCATTAAAAAAATGACAAAACAGCAATAAACATTTTAGCTCTTTAATGAGCAAAGATCAGGTCTCTTAGCATTGGAATAATATTCGTTATCCAGATTATCTTTATTTCACTCAGTGACCAGCAACATGGCCGAGAAGTACAAAGTAATGTTCCATCAAGTAGTATACAACTTTTTTCCCCGTGTGTGTGTGTAATAAGCTCTCATTCTTGAAAAAGAGTAACTGAAAAGAAATGCTTCTGTTACTGCAGTTAGTTTGTCAGAGAAAGTTCTTCGCATTATCTTACAAACTATCAAAATTGCTAGTAATTTGAAAAAAGGTAAAAAAAAAACCACATAACTTTAGTCTAATAGAAATATAGTACAGGTAAAGAGAGAAAGTATTGATCAGGGATGTGCTCTTCAGTCCATCTCAATGATTTCCTTGATAGAAATGTACACCTGATTACACGTACAAACGCTTTCGAAAGGACCGTGGTCTATCGTCACCGGAAAGCAACAAGGGGGATGAAAACATTTCTGCTTGACTGGCGAACGTTCGTTTCAAAAAAACCACACAAACAGATGTAGTGGTCGGAGCTGAGAACGGCCGGCTGTTGGCTCTCGCTCTCTCTCCTGGTTCTCACACACCCTCTCTTTCTACAGAGTTGCCATCTGCTCTAGGGAATTCACAGAACATCAGGGATTGGAAGGGACCTTGAAAGATCATCCCATCCAATCCCCCTGCCACAGCAGGACCACCTAGACCATGTCGCGTCATTTGAGTGGCAAAGCGAACGTGGAGCAGGGAGGGAATGAGCTCTAATGTTCGAGTATTACGTGGACATTTGTAACATGCAACGTGGGTTTCAACAGAACGAACTGAAAGGTGTGGTCCCAGCAGGACATTTTCATCCTGCAAAGCAGCACTTCCTTTCAATTTGTTGGACACACTTCGCCTCATCATTTGGAACTGAACAGATCGCGACTAAACCACAGCAAATTATAATTCCTTCATCGAAGGAGATTCCGTTAAAATTTATAGTCGTGTTAAAGTTAGAAATCATTTAGGGGGAAAAGGAAGAGAACATGAGCAATACAGATTTTTTTGGGGGTGTGTCTGGAATTCAGACCGGGGAGGATTCACCACTGCATACCTAGAATGCCGTAAGAACCACGCACACACAGTGTCACACACAGAACGTCAGGGATTGGAAGGGACCTCAAAAGATCAGCCAAGTCCAATCCCCCTGCCAGAGCAGGACCACCTAGACCAAGTCGCACAGGAACATGGCCAGGTGGGTTGTAAATGTCTCCAGAGAAGGAGGCTCCACAACCCCACTGCAATTCCTTCCGTTTCTGAAGCTACACCGTGAAATATTCGACTGTAATTACTTTTGCCCCTTTGAAAAAGAAAAAGTTCTTTAGGTTGTGCCAATTGATGGAGAAACCTTCTCTTAAAAAAACTCCAATGGGATGAGAATTTTAATTACGGCTTAATCAGCAGCACAGCCACCAAGCATATAAATTATCATGCACATCGTGCTAAAAATAGCCATTTCCCTTTAATTCCCACAACTTTTTATACTGACAGCACTTATGTGATAATGTTGTCCCTGCCAGGCTGTAAAACTTCTCGGACTGGCAAGACTTCAGCACGAGCCCCTTTCTAAGGCCTTTTGAACAGCAATTGGTGCTTTGTGTACTTATTCAGAGACGTAAAGATATGGTCTATGCAAGTAAAACAGGTCCAAAAGAAAACCGGTGAAAACTATCTGACATTCCATGAGTGTGTCCCTTGTGCATATTTATAGGGTCGGGGTTGGTTTTTTTTTGTTTCGCAAAACTTCCAGTCATAGTTCTTTCCCGTTTGTGTCGCACAGGCCTGATTCCGTCACGTAACTGAAATCTTCAAAAAACTAATAACTCGGATGCGAATGAAAAAGGTATCATTCGGGACAACTGCTTCGAGCGACCGCAAACAGTTGGGTGGTTTTGTGTGGGTTTTTCTCTTTTGTTTCTGTCTGTCTCGAGTTCATTTTGCTCTATGTACAATTCATGGTTTATTGGTGTGGTTGTTTTTTTTTTTCCAAAACCCCAAAAGTTCTTGATATGTATATTCACATAATATTCCTCCATATTTAAATAGTAAGAGTCTTGTAGGTTGAAAGCCAAGGAATCTTCGGTGATAATCGCCTACGGTAATCCATCAAAAAATAGAGTTTGTTGCGTCTTGTCTGGCTATACCCTGGTCGTTGAGTGTGAATGGGGGTGGGGATGAGGGTGGGGCAGAGTATTGTTCTGTCCTCCAGTAAATGTGTTGAATGTGTGTAGGGGTTGAATCCCTGGTATAGTGTTGGGGATCATTGTGATGGTGTTGGGTGTCATTAAGGGGATATCATCGGGAGACCTTCTCATAGCTAGCGTGTAGTCTGGGGGGCAGGCGGTCCTGAGAACCACCTCATGTGGATGGATGGACTCACATTCATGATCCAAGTCAGTGTGCTTCATTTGGAGGGACATTATCTCCTCTTCTTGTGCATGGGTGAGATCATTGGTGGTGGTACGCTGTGGGCTACACCTCCTGTGAACGTCGTGTCGCCGCTTGTCTTTTTTGTAGTACAACGCTGCGAAGGCCAGAATGTTCAGGAACAGCAAAGATGCTCCAACTGCAATGGTAACGCTCAATTCTGTGGAATAGTCCCTCTGATCCACCGAAAACGGGCTTGGCTGCTGTTTGGGGTCATCTTGTTTGGCTGTAGGAAAGGCTGACGTAACAGACACGGAATTTTTCCTCGTGGGTCTGAAGGTGTTGTCCGTCGATGGCACTTTAGTTGTGGTAGAGGTATACTGTGAAATGTCGTTAAGATTGTGCAGATGAGGTACCAGTTCCAACCAAAGGTTCACTTTGTTGGCCCTATAGTGTTCTTTAACTCGCGGTTTTAATCCAATGTGAAGATACAGTTGGTCTTTCTGAGAATACCTGGTCCATGCTACTTCTTCAAAGCGATTTGGTTTTGTGTGGATGAATTTTGTGTCTTGTGGCACCGGTTGATTTGGGTCCCTAGGAAAAAAAAAAACCAAAAGAATTAAGAACATCTCTGACCCAAGCAGGTATTTCAGAAGGAATGATGAAATTAACATCATTAAGGTTTTACACTGGATCTCCAAGTCTGCCTTTGGACAGATCAGAATGTTATTTCCTAAAATTAGAGACCTACGTGTTTTTCTTTTAAATCCACTTCAGTGACTTCCATGAGTAATTGACAAAATCTCTCATGCTGGAGTCTTGCTGCTGAGGATGGACTGCCAGCTCTGGAGACATGCAGATAAGAGTCTGTGAGGGACCAGCGTGAGAGGAACAACCTCTTGGTTTATTGTTCTCATGGCCTTGCACCTGCAAACCTCAGTGCTGCTGGACAGCAGGTTCTCAGAAGCACACAACGTTAGGGATTGGAAGGGACCTCAAAGATCATCCAATCCAGTCCAATGCCACAGCAGTGGATCCAGTGCCACAGCAGGGTCACCTAGATCAAATACTGATAAGCTTACTACAGGATGAACAAATACACACGGTGTTACAGAATCAGAGAACATTAGGGATTGGAAGGGACCTCGAAAGATCATCCAGTCCAATCCCCCCACCACAGCAGGATCCCCTAGATCAAGTTGCACAGGAACATGGTCAGGTGGGTTTTAAATGTCTTCAGAGAAGGAGACTCCTGGGCAGCCCCTTCTAGCGCTCTGTCACCCCCACTGTGAAGAAGTTCCTTCTCAGGTTGACGTGAAATCTCCTCTGTTCCATCACACACCCATTGCCCCTTGTCCTGTCATTAGATGACACTGAGAATCAAGACTTGCGTTCTGTTTTTAGCAACACAAGGCTTCTAACGCTCGGTGCCTTCAGTTCCTGTGCTGTACCCATGGCCTCTCAGAGCCAAAAGACTGTGGCAGAGCCACAAAAGACTCAAGCAACAAGTCATGACTTAAAGTTCAATAGCCAAAGGTAGACAAGTGTTTTGAACCAGCTATGAAGGAACAATTGATGAAAATTACAAAACCTGAGTCGCGTATTTTATAGTCAGAAGGGTCAGCGTAAACCAAAGCACTTCGTTACAATAAGCTGTGTTGTATCTGAAGAGGTAGTGACGCTGTATTCTACCCCAATAGGTAAAAATCTTACCAGTGTTGAAGTAAAAATCAGTTGCTAGTGTAACCGTCTTTCATAGGAGACATATGGGAAAAGCTGAGATCGGCACTTTTCTGGGACCCCTGGGTTATGCAAACTGTATGAAGTATTTAATGCAAATAATCACAGAGGTATTTTTTACATTTCTGCAACCAGAGTGTGATCAAAGATCTTTTTTCTTGCTTTCTCAGACTCACAGAACGTTAGGGATTGGAAGGGACCTCAAAAGAACATCCAGTCCAATCCCCCTGACACAGCAGGATCACCTAGAACAAGTCACTCAGGAACACATCCAGGCGGGCCTTGAACATCTCCAGTGAAGGAGACTCCACAACCCCCATGGGCAGCCTGTTCCAGTGCTCCGTCAGCCTCACTGGGAAGAAGTTCCTTCTCATATTGATATGGAACCTCCTATGTTCCAGCTCACACCCATTGCCCCTTGTCCTATCACCAGTGAGCTGAAGGACATTATAATAAACATCAATCATTAATCATTAAGGATTGGAAGGGACCTCAAAAGAACATCCAGTCCAATCCCCCTGACACAGCAGGATCACCTAGAACAAGTCACTCAGGAACACATCCAGGCGGGCCTTGAACATCTCCAGTGAAGGAGACTCCACAACCACCCTAAGCAGCCCCTTCCAATGCTCTATCACCCTCACTGTGAAGAAGTTCCTTCTGATGTGGAACCTCCTATGTTCCCGCTGACACCCATTGCCCCTCATCCTATCACTAGATGACATTTAGAAGAGCCTGGCTCCATCCTCCTGACACCCACCCTTCATACACAAACCAATTCTCAATCTCCAATTCACCCTCTGCAAACGCAGAGACATTCCCACGGGGGCTAACCAAGGGAAAGCACGGCGTCACGGCATCATGAGTTCGCACACAAGACTCTTCATTATCCGCCACTCACCCGGTTTTTGCAAAGTTAGTCCAGTAGGTCATCACCACCGCACTCAGCATGACATCGTTTTTGGAGAAGTTACAAGGAAATAATTCGGTAGGACCAATCATGGGGATTCCTAGGACGTAAGGAACCTCATCTCCGTGGGCCGCGTCTGCCCACGCGGGTACCTGATCTGTCTGGCAATGATGGTAGAAGGCATAGAAATACGTAGGCGACCCGAAATTTGAATGGAGATCTGCTGTAGCCACTGCTGGTGCAACCCACTGGTGATCGGTGAATAAAGCCAGCAGTGTTTTTCTTCTTGTCTCAGGGTTGTGCCGATCGGCCCAGTCCGTGTACATGAATTTGATCGTTTCCCTCAGGATATCTTTGCCCTCGGGGTATCCGTATAAGTTGTCGACAAAGTTGGAGACGGCAAAGTCAAAGTCACTCGCCGAAATGCCGTCTTCGCTATCCACAATGTTCTCAACAAACTTTAACCCTTCCCCTTGGTTCACGCCCAGCATGATGTCGTAATTGAGGAATTCTCCTTGCTCCATCAGTATCTGAGGGTCATCCGGTATCACGTCGCCGTCAATGACTGGTCCAAAGGCTATATGGTATCTCGCTGGTTGAATGTCCTGGTCGACGAGTTCTCTGTAAGGCTTCTTCTGTAGACATTCGACCAACTCTACGGTGTCTGACATGTTGCAACCAACTTTCGTAGCCAACATCCTGGCGTATTTTGCAGGCTGAAAACTAACCGCCCAGCTGGAGAGCGCTGTTCCACTTTGAGCTATCGCTCTTTGAAAAAGTCCTGTGGGGAGAAACATTTAAAAACTACTGAAGTGACCTTGAAGCAGCTACACACTTGAAAGATTCACAGGAGTTCTTTGAAACGATAGGGAACTTTAACAGAAGAGATACTTGCATCTTAACAGCACTCAAATACACAAGGTGGTGGGATCTGGCTGTCGTTGCTCCTACCAGTAATGCTTAGAAAATAAATGCAGTGTGTGCAGAAAGTGAAGCAAATGGTTCTACTGTGGTGATGTCCAGAGCAGGTGTTAAAAATTTATGTCTAAAACCTCAGGGAAAAGAAAGGAATTGGCATTACCTTAGGATCAACACTCACAGAGCATTAGGGATTGGAAGGGACCTCAAAAGATCATCTAGTGCAATCCCCCCACCACAGCAGGATCATCTAGATCCAGTTGCACAGGAACATATCCTGGCAGGTTTCATTCTTCTCCAGAGAAGGAGACTCCACAAGTCCCTTGGGCACCCCTTCCAGGGCTCTGTCACCCTCACTGAGAAGAAGTTTCTTCTCATATTGATGAGGAACCTCCTCTGCTCCAGCTCACACCCATTGCTTCTTGTCCTATCATTAGATGTCACTGAGCAGAGCCTGGCTCCATCCTCTTGACATCCACCCTTCACATATTGATCAACATTCATGGGGTCACCCCACAGTCTCCTTTTTTCCAAACTCAAGAGATGCAGCTCCCTCATCCTTTCTTCATCAGGGAGATGCTCCACTCCCATCATCATCATCTTTTTTTCCTCTGCAGTCGACTTTCTCTAGCAGTTGTGTCCTTCTGGAACTGAGGAGCCCAGAACTGGACACAGTATTCCAGATGTGGTCACAGAGTCGCAGATTGGACTGGATGATTTTCGAGGTCACTTGCAATCCCTAATGTTTCTATGATTCTAACATCAGGGATTGGAAGGGACCTTGAAAGATCATCTAGTCCAATCCCCCTGCCTCATCATGGCAAGGTAGAGGGGGAGAAGAACTTCTCTCGACCTGCTAACCACCCCCTTCCTAAAGCACCACGCGATGATCAACACTATTAGTTTGAAAGAGACTCCTAAAGTCCAAGCAGTTGATAGGTTTGAGGACAAGCCAAGAAGTCTTGGAAGTTAATCGCTGAAGCCATTGGCAGCATCCATCCACACAACCATACGTTAAATAAACCAAATACACTGCTGTCCCATGTTTTGTTTGGGATTAACCCTGGTTTGAGAGGTGCAGTGCTTTGGAATTGTCTATCACAGCAGAAGTTTATATTCTGGAGTAATAGATAGGAGGCACCAGGCAGCTATTAAATCTATAAGTGTTTAAGAGTCAAGATCCTTTCCTGTAAGGAGCCTTTTTAAATGCAGGTTTATAGTGATTGCAGTTACATAAAAAGAGAAATTATATACTTTACACCATTTAGCTTTGTAATTCAGAGAGTGAAGCATATGTTCAGGTATCCGTTTAGGGGAGAGACACTGTGGTCTGGTGCTGCATGTAAACTCACAGCAAATCCCAAAGACGTCAGGGCAATTAATTTGAATTTATGCTGATTTAACGGTCACTCTGGACCAGAAATCCTACTCATAGAAAGAACAAAATATGCTGAAGTGGACATCTTCCTCTCCCCACTGTTTTTGAGCACATTACAGAAGAAAGCCTCAGTGAATCAATTACTTTGTATTTTGACCCCAGTAACACAACCAAAGCTCCACCCTCAATCTGGTGCTTCTTGCGCTGTCTTTGTGTTGGGGCTTTGCCTTTCCCCACTCACCACTGGCAGTAGTTTGGATGCTGAAAAAGACTTCAGGTCTGAACCTTGAGTAAAACAGGAAAGTTAATCTCTAACATCCAAAACAGAGACTGTATTTAGGTAACTAGAACCTTTCTGAAGTAATTCTACTGACTTTGGTAGAGTTGCTTAGGGGTGGGAAGTGACATGTGGCCTCGCTTCACTCTGCCCAGGGAGGTGGTTGAGTCGCCATCCCTGGATGGGTTTAAAGACCATTTGGATGAGGTGTTGAGGGATCTGGTTTAGGGGTGAACTTGTAAGGTGGATAGTTGGACTCGATGATCCCAGGGGTCTTTTCCAACCAGAGTGATTCTATCTTTGGTCCAATGCCTGATGAAAAGCTGGGTGCTCCCACTAAAGGAACTGGAGTGAAGGTGCTCAGCTGAGCTCAGAATCATTCCAACAATGTGGAAGAAGTCTTTGTAAAAGCCTGTCTCTCACCTGAGTAGAGGCTATGGAGTCGCTTTATTAACAGAAATAGTTAATTTAGTTCTATTCTAATAATTCTACTCACTCTATTATTATAATATTCTATAATAGAATAGGAATAGTCTATTCTGTTCTAATTAATTCTATTAATAGAAATTATTTTATTAATATTTTTATTGATAAAAATTAATGGTTATTTAATTAATAGGAATTGTCTTCTCAGACTCTGTTGCAGTACCAGACCCACTCAGAAGTGGGTTGGCATCATAGAACCATAGAATCATCAGGGATTGGAAGGGACC
>VXBP01004919.1:22442-116843 GCA_013400115.1 Rhinopomastus cyanomelas
CACTCTCTCCAGGAAGAATTTCTTCTTGATGTCCAGTCTGACCCTCTCCTGTTGAAGCTTGGAGCCCTTCCCTCTGGTTCTGCCACAAATGACCTGTGAGAAGAGACCAGCACCAACATCTCTACAATCTCCTTTCAGATAGCTGTAGAGAGCGATGAGGTCTCCCCTCAGCCTCCTTCCAACTAAACAGCCCCAACTCTCTCCATCTCTCCTCATCAGATTTACACTTCAGGCATTAAATCTCCAGACAGATTTAACTGTTCAGTGGAACACGTAGCTTTGTGACTCTTATTCAAGGTCTTATCAAATAAATAGATAAATAACTACCCCTACTACCAATCTACGTAGTCAGAGCCCTCTGCCCACTTGCCCATGGGCAGCTATGAACATCAGCCTCCCAAAACAGCCTGAATTCTTCCCCTTAGCTACCACAAGATCCTTCAAAGAGAAATGAAGGAGGCAAAGAGAGCATCTAAATTTACAGCTTATGAAGGAGACAGGTTGATAATGTGAAACAAAAGGGATTTTGTAAATGCTGAAAACGTTTGAAAACTTGAAATAACTTTCTTTATTTGAAGCTGACCAGTTTTGGTTTAATAATGTTTTCTGACGTCAGATCTAACCGTCCCAAACGAAACCCAACTCACACAGGGGCACGGAACATCGTTCTGTTTAATCCAGGTGGCAATAAACCTTGTTTTTTCCTTCTTATGAAAGAAATCCTGAAAATTTTGCTTTTACAATTGGGTTTTAAGCCATAAGCTGTCTCCAGTCCCTCCTGAATCCTTTGATCTACGAGTTTGGCAAACGAGCAGATTGGCTTCCCCAAACAAACTCTGCTCCTGGAAGGACTTCTGGCCAAGTGCTAGAATATGTCAGGGCAACGTTTGCTGGTCAGAGGTGATGCTTGACTACCCAGGGACTGCCCACGTGGCACTTTGCATTAACTTCATGCTAACTCAAGGAGAATGTGAACAAGTAAGAGTTAAGAGAGGAGAAACCAAGACTTTACACTCAAGCTTAAGCTAAACCCTCTATGACAAGTTCTTGTTGTGAGCTGTGATGAAAGAGATGGTGCAGAGTGACCGTCACGTGACAGCGTGATGAGGTGATGCTCACGTCTGGTACTTGAGGGACAGTTTAGAAAGGATGTCCTATCGAACTGCAGGTAGTTACGGGGGAATAAACAGGATTATACTGCAATCAAATTGTGGGAATGGGCTACAATTTAAACTGCCCTTTATCTTGCACTAGGCTTTTCCTGTTAAAGCCGTATTTTTATCTCATTTAAAATGATCACAGAATCACAGAACATTAAGGATAGGAAAGGACCTTGAAAGATCATCAACGAGACTTTTCCTGTTAAAGCTGTATTTTTATCTCATTTAAAATGATCTTAGAATCACAGAACATGAGGGATTGGAAGGAACCTTGAAAGATCATCCAGTGCAATCCCCATGGCACAGCAGGATCACCTAGATCAGGTCGGACAGGAACAGGGTTTTAAACATCTCCAGAGAAGAGAGTCCACACCCACCATGGGCAGCCCCTTCCAGTGCTCCATCACACTCACTGTGAAGAAGTTCCTTCTGGTCCTTATATGGAACCTCCTATATTCTAACTCACACCCACTGCCCCTTGTCATGTCATTAGATGCCACTGAGCAGAGCCTGGCTCCATCCTCCTGATACCCACCCTTCACATATTTATAGACATTAATGAGGTCATCCCTCAGTCTCCTCTTCTCCAAACTAAAGAGACTCTTGCAGGAGGGTTTTAAACTTCTCTAGAGAAGGAGACTCCACAACCCACCTGGGCAGCCAGTGCCCCATCTGAAAGTCTAATCTAATGAATCCATTACTTCTATTGACATCAGTGGGCTCAGCATCGTGACCTCGGGTACAACACCTCAGTAGGAACGTAGAAGATTCCACATCAATATGAGGAGAAACTACTTCACGATGAGAGTGACAAAGCACTGGAAGGGGCTGCCCAGAGGGGTTGTGGAGTCTCTTTCTCTGGAGATGTTTAAAACCTGCCTGGATGTGTTCCTGTGCGGCTTGGTCCAGGTGATCCTGGTAGGGGGATTGGACTGGATGATGTTTCAAGGTCCCTTCCGAACCCTAATGTTCTGTGATTCTGTGACTCTGGGAGTCATTTATTTTACAAGTGGCCAGTTAGTCCCCCCGTGGAGTTCCAGCACTATAAATCAGTACAGAACTGCACGTGCAGGGCACGGGGTGCTCTCCCTGGCAAAACCAAACAACGCAGATCATCAAACTGTGCAGAAACAGTGAGACAAAATTAATGTGATCAATAAGCAACAGCCATGCAGATGAGAGAGTCTGTGTGGAACTGCGCTGCAAAAACCATCGAGGAAAAAAAATCAGGTGCCTCAAACAGCTCGTTTTTAATTTCCTGCTGTCTGCCTCGACTAGAGAGAAAAGGTGTTAGTTATGGAGCAGGGGAAAAACAGAGAGAAGAAAATCCATTTGCAACTTGGATGCTTTGACAATTTTGGATCATGCATGCAAAACATTCAACCACTCTTTTATTAGATGACAGCAAGTGAAGTTCATGCAGTTTCAGACAAAAGATTTCTGAACTAGGGACTCGTTTCCCTCACGGAAAATAGTAGTTTTATGCGTTTCAGCTGTTAGCCTGAGAAGAGGAACCGTGTCGTTTTTTGGTTTCCTTTAAATTCTGCTCCTCATGAGAAACTAAACATCCCTTCCACGACTGTCTGGATATAGACGACCTCATCTACTGCGAGCATGACCGACTGGTTTTCCAAACAAGGACACCCTTAGGTAGGAAAGAAGAGAGACCCAAAAATGACGCACCGAGGAAAAAGCTGCTCAGATCTCTGCTCTCAAGAGTTTCTACAAAGCTCGGTAGGGAAAAGAAGAAAGCAACCCAAAATCTAAACATGCACAGAAGAGCTGAGGGAGAAGGCAGCTCGTACAGCCTTGGAAAAGTTTGCCTAATCTTGAGCTGAACTCGACAGTTCGTAGGAACAAAGAGAGTAATACAGAGCGTCACGGACTACTAATGGCGGTGGCATGCAGACACCAAAATTGTCAAAATTTGCAACCTGCTTAATACCTTTGGTTGAATTGCTCCAACGGTTACCTTCAGAATAATGGGATAAAGTCAACAGATTGACGCATGAACCGCCTGCGCCGGATCCAAAAACAGTTATTCTTAGTGGGTCACCACCAAAGAACCCAATATTTTCACTAGTCCATCGCAAAGCTTGGATTAGATCCAGGAGGCCATAGTTTCCTTTTGCTGCTTGGTCCCCAGTGCTCAAAAATCCTGTGAATGGAAATGAGAAAAGAAAGGGTTAGCAACTGCTCTTTGGAGTCATGCTGTTGCCAGCAAAGATCTCAAAAGTACATATTATGCAACTACATAATTTTCCACGTTTGCTCCTCCTGAAACAAATTATCTTGTAGTCACTTGTTTGGCCATGATACACACAGGTACATAGAGCATCAGGGGCTGGAAGGGACCTCCAGAAGATAAGCCAGGTTGAGCAATGTGAGCAGCTCCAGCTCCATCCTGCAGTCGTTAACTTGAGTTAACAGAATCTACATTAAAAGGATAAAGACAATTGAAGCTGTTTCCATGACCTCTTAACATAAAAAAGATAAGAACTTGGGGGTAACTCTTTCCCCAGTTCAAGAGGGACAGAGATCATGTACATGATTAGGAGACTGGAGCACCTGCCTTGTGAGGAGACACTGAGAGACCTGGGGCTCTTCAGCTTGGAGAGGAGAAGCCTACAAGAGGACTTAATCACTGTCTGTAAGTCCATGAGGGCTGGGTGTCAAGAGGAAACAGACAGTCTCTTTTCACTTGTGCCCTGTAACAGGACAAGGGGCACTGAGTGTCCACTGGAGCACAGGAAGTTCCATCTCAATATGAGGAAAAACCTCTTTACTGTGTGTGTGTCAGAGCACTGGAACACGCTGCCCAAGGAGGGTGTGGAGTCTCCTTCTCTGGAGACTTTTCAAACCTCTCTGGATGCGTTTCTGTGCGGCCTGTCTTAGGTTGTATGACCCTTCTCGAGCAGGGCGACTGGACTCAATGACCTCTTGAGGTCCCTTCCCACCCATAATGCTCTGTGTAACCCAGACAGCACAAGATTTGCTCCCTTTTATTCAAACTGGAAGGAAGACCTGCAGCACGTGTGAGGTGCAGGAAGGAGTGTTTTACGCTCAACTGCCAGCAGTACCCTTGTGGTTAGTACTGCCGTTGCTCTCGACGCTACAGCCTGCTGACTCTAGAAGATGGACAATAAAAGAAAGACTTGGAAGAAAGACTCTGTTGACAAGACCGCGCTTGGTGTCTGGATCCCATTTGTTGACATTTCCTATTTCCTCAGCTCGGTAAAGGGATGTTTAAATAACAGCGGCGGCGTGAGGTAGCCCGGCGCTTCCATTTGCATATCAAACTGATTTACCGCTTGCTAAATCGACGGCGCGCCCGCTCCCCAGTACACGCTTCGTGAGAGAAATGCAACCATCACAACAATTATTCCCACATTAATTAGGTAGCGGCGGTTCTTCCAGTCTCGTCAGATTCGCACAGCTTCTACTCTCCCGAGTGCCGACATCCTACTCTAAAGAAGTTTACAGTAGTTTTCCAGACAAATGGCTCTCAGAGGAGTCCTACTGTTTCATGGTGACAATAAACACAGCTTTGGAGACGTTTCAAAGAGGAAAGGCCCGTGTGCCCACACATCAACGCAGCAAGGACTTAACAAGGATGCAGGCGGGTGCATGCGGGCACCTACATGCACGAGCGTAACGAACACGTCGTTTGCTGGCATTCGGATTTGACATCAAACGCCAGGCTTGCGGCTGGAGCTCAGTCCTGTGTGTAAACATTTATCCTAACAGACCTCCTCCGCTGCAAACTGCGCTGAGAGCTAATTGGCCTGGCCGCCTCCGTAGTTGAGCTCTGCTCTGTTTAGGGCGAGCGGCTTTGTTTGGGTAGGTCAGCCCTGATTTTTGTTACCATGGAGAGGGAGCGGGGAAGAGGCGGAAGGTGCCAGGCCAGCAATTCTGCCACTTGCAGACCTAATGTACCAAGGCTAATGGGCATGCTCCATTCACAGAATCACAGAACATTAGAGATTGGGAAGGACCTCGAAGATGATCCAGTCCAATCCCCCTGCACTGTCGCTGTAGGAAATCGTTGCTCCGACACAAGACTTTAAAACCACAAGTACTCTACGACTAGAACCTACCATGGTTGCTACTGAACTGCTTAAAGAAAAGCCAAGTAGTGTCACTGCCACTGAAGGAAAAAAACCACTTTTCTATTCGGGGAAAGTCTGGAAAGGAAGTGATAAAAGTAATTAACTCATCTTCATTTTACTACTACAGCTCAGTACCGGGTTGAGGTGAATGGGATGTTATTTTACTCTGCTTCGCTCTCTTCTGTTCTCCTCTGTGTAGCAGGAGGGGCTCAACCCAGCATAATCCTTCCAGCAGAGAAGCATTCACTCCTCCCTTCATGCTCCAGGAAGATGCAGTCCCCACTCCCCAGTTCTTAAGGACACAGAGAGATGCTTCTTCAATATCTACGATAACAAATCTAATGAAAGCTCCCTAACCAGCCTCACTGCTTTTGTCAGCCTGCTTGCAGCTGAAGGATGGCACCAGTGACTCTAACAAAATTAAAATGTGGGAATTTATGGGAACTACAGGATCCTGTGGCTGCACATGCTGGGAAAGCCTTCCCCTTCCCTTCGATAAGTGTACAACTGTGGAAAATCAGTGACAATCCAGTTCATTATTTTAAGCACATAAGCAACTGCGCTGGTTTAAGGAATTAGAGGAACGATTGACACTGGCAGCCCTTGAAATAGAGGCAGCAGTGAGCTGGGAGCTGCTACAGCAGTTAGCAAAACTGTGCCCTAAACAAATTCCTCTTGGCTTTTTCCCTCTTCCCTATCTTGCAGACTCCCTCAGCCTGGATGTGATCTGCTCTCAGCAGAGCTACGGCACTGGTTCAGAAAGACCCTGTAGATTTTTCAGTGTGACTCTAAAGCATTTATTAGGAAATGGATGGTGGGGTTAGAGATGAAAGCACAGAATCACAGAGCGTTAGGGATTGGAAGGGACCTCAAAAGATCTGCTAGCCCAATCCCTCTACCACAGAAGATAGAGTCCATAGCAGAGCAATGAGGATGATGAAGGAAGCGGAGCACCTCCCTTATGAGGAAAGGCTGAGGGAGCTGGGTCTCTTTAGCTTGGAGAAGAGAAGACTGAGGAGTGACCTCATGAATGTCTATAAATATTTGAGGGGTGGGTGTCAGGAGGATGGAGCTAGGCTCTGCTCAATGTCATCTAGCAATAGGACAAGGGGCAGTGGGTGTGAGCTGGAACATAGGAGGCTCCACATCAATATGAGAAGGAACCTCTCAGTGAGGGTGACAGAGCACTGGAAGGGGCTGCCCAGGGGGGTTGTGGAGTCTCCTTCTCTGAAGACATATAAAATCTGCTTGGAGATGTTCCTGTGTGACTTGGTCTAGGTGATCCTGCTGTGGCAGGAGGATTGGAGTGGATGATCTTTCGAGGTCCCTTCCAAGACCTAAAGATTCTATGATTCTATGACATGCAGCAAAATGGGAAGCAAGTAAGTCTTCCTGGAAATCAGCAGATTAAAACGATAGGTAAAGCCTTAGGGCAATCCCTTGCTGATAAACGGGTTCACAGGAACTCTTGAAGTGCAATGGAGGAATGGGAAATCCTCGGGAAACTATAAATACCACACTTGCAGAGAATCTTTTCAAAGGGATCTTAAAAAGAGAGCAAAAGGAGGAACGTCTCCTGTGGCTGCTCTACAAGGAGGCATCGGGAACCTCACATTCAGTTCAGGACATTTGCCAGAAGGGGGAGCTTTCAGTTTATTTAAAAATTAAAAAAAAAGGGGAAGAAAAGAAGACGAGGCAGCGTCAGCAGTGCAACTCCTTCATCTGCATTAGCCAAATTATGACTTGTGTCCGCAGCAACGGCTCCGATGCAAAAGAAATACCTCACGCCTCCTCAGCGAGAACCACACTGGCTGGCGCCCACACCTGCACGAGGTGGATGGTTATTGATGTTGACTTTGATGGCATGAAGCATTTCTATCTCATTTCTCAGAGCCGTAAGATGCCTGTTAGTATCACCACCTGCTCATGCTTTTTCCCCACTCGTGTGCTGTGGTGTTGGCTGGGCTTAGGAGCAGCCAGAGTGTCATGAAATCAGAATCAGGACTGATAAAGCAGATGGGGGTTTTCTTTCTAGTTTATGGGGTTTTTTTTCCTTAGCAAGAAGTGCCTGAACACAGAGAAATTCCTCTAACTAAACACCCTCAACAAACAGCATCAGACCCAGTCTACAGGTTGTGGGTGGAAAGACATTCTTCTTCATCACAGAATCGACTGGTTTGTTTTGATCTATCATCTAGTAGAGATGACAGAGATCATAGAATCATTAGGGATTGGAAGGGACCTCGAAAGATCATCCGGTCCAATCCCCCTGCCACAGCAGCATCACCTAGATCAAGTCATACAGTCAGTTAAGGTTAGATGGGACATCATCTAGTAGAGATGATCGAGATCATCTAGTTCCAACCCCCCAGCAATAGACAGGGAGAGCTCTCACTAGAATAGGTTGTGTAAAACCCACTCCAACCTGGTCTGGAACAGTTCACAGAATCACAGAACATTAGGGATTAGAAGGGACCTTGAAAGATCATCCAGTCCAATTCCCCCATCACAGGCAAGATCCCCTAGATCAATGGGGATCAGCAAGATCTGCACAGGAACATATCCAGGCAACCAGGTCCTCCATTTCCTTTCACAGAATCACAGAACATTAGGGATTGGAAGGGACCTTGAAAGATCATCCAGTCCAACCCCACTGCCAGAGCAGGATCACCTAGACCAAGTCGCACAGGAACACGTCCAGGTGGATATTAAACCTCTCCAGAGAAGGAGACTCCACAACTCCCTTGGTTCCAGGGAGGGGAACCTTCCACAACCTCCCTAAACAACCTGTTCCAGTGCCCAGGAACCACCACCTTCACAAAGAAGAATTTCCTCCTCAAATCTACTCTAAATCTACCTCCTTCTAGTTTGAAAACATTCCCCTCCTTGTCCTATCAGCAGACGCTCTAGTAAAAAGTCCCTCTCCAAACTTCCTGAAGGCCTCCTTCAGGTACCGCAAGGCTGCTATAAGATCCCCCCAGAGCCTTCTTTTCTCCAGACTGAGCAACATCATCACTTAGACAAAGCAGAGATTGGAATTGTTTTGTCTTTATCCCACTTCCAGTCCGTAATTAGCAGAGATCCCGTAGACCGCAGTGTATTTCCATGACACAATCGTAGAATCATTAGGGACTGGAAGGGACAATCATCACACCATGAGATACTGAACCAGCAATTTTGAGTCACTGAGGAGAAGCAGCTCTTGCTGAAAAGAGCCTCAGTGTCTGAAGACATGTCTGTTTTAAAACTGTATCAGCCAGTCTATTAAAACAGATTATCCTCTTCTGCAAAAGCTGTCTTATTATCATCCTCGGACTGTCATCTCACCGAGAAAGCTGCTATCATGAGCTACCACCTTTTGCTCTGGTAAGAAAGGTAAGTAAATTATTCCTCATTTTAGTTATTCCAGGAAGACATTTGAAAAAAGAAAAAAGCCAACCCCAAACCCCACCGTTACTTTTGCATTATCCTCTAAAAAGGTCAGATTGAGCTAATTTTGTTCCATAATTAAGTCCTTCTACTGGAAACATTCCAATCATCAGCCGCACAATTGCTATTTCATATGCTGAACGGAGAGGTTATCTCTTCTTTTATCTCCTCCGAAGGAGTAGACTCTAATAGAATTATGGAGGCGAGGATGTGGTCTTTTGTGAGTTTTAAAAGGGAGATTTATTAAGCTCATTTGGACCATTTCTCCGTTACACGTCCGTGAGACAAATAGGCAGAGTGTGCCACAACCAGGTCCTCTATTTTGTGTTAAGATAAATTTAAATGCTTTATAGGCTTATCTGCCTGGGTAATGATTTCTGCTTCCTGTTCAGATAAATCTTTTCCGAATGCGATTCCACTGTTTTTTGAAGAGTAAATAAAATAGTAGAGATGGAAAATTTAATGTCGGCTGTTGAAAACCTTAGGAGATTAAATGATTTTAAGCTCCAGCCTAATTGGAACAGTGGAATTAATGCAGAGTGGAAGGCCAAGGCAGAATTTGGGGAGTTGGAACTGGATGATCCTGTGGTCCCTTCTAACTCTGACTGACTCTATGACTTGGTCTGGGTGATCCTGCTGTGGCAGGGGGATTGGACTGGATGATCTTTGGAGGTCCCTTCCAATCCCTAATGATTCTATGATTCTGTGAATTCTTCCTAATATGTTCTTGTGTGACTTGGTCTAGGGGATCCTGCTCTGGCATGATGATGCCAGATGATCTTTTGAGGTCCCTTCCAGTCCCTGATGTTCTGTGATTCTGTGGGTTTAAATCAGCCTGAACTTGTCTATGGTTCCATGATTCTGTGAAAGTACCACTTCACACCACAGAGACTGCACCTCGAGTCCTGGGTCCAGTTTTGGGTGCCACAGGATAAGATGGACATTGGGGTGCTGGAGCAGGTCCAGAGAAGGGCAACGAGGCTAGGGAGAGTGATGATCTCTTCTCCCTAATTTCTGTTGATAGGATGAGAGGAAATGGCCTCAAGTTGCATTGGGGGGGTTTAAATTGGATCTTAAGAAGAAGTTCTTTCCTGAGAGAGTGGCTGGGAACTGGAATAGGCTTTCCAGGGAGGTGGTGGAGTCCTCATCCTTGGAGATGTTTAAAAAGCAAGTACCTAGAGCACTTGAGGCCATGGTCTAGGGGTTAGGGAGCTGTTGGGATTAAGGTTGGATTGGATGATCCTGAAGGTCCTTTCCAGCCACGATGACTCTGCGATTCCCTGTGATGTGTTCTTGTATTTTGTAACCCAGCAGCCTCTGTGGCTTGATGGAAGGAAGGGGCAAATTTGTTGGACAAATAACAAAATACCTCTCTTGAGAGAAATCACAGGGCAACAAACGCTGCTCTGAAAATAAAACACCACAGCTAATAAAACCAGAGCTGAGACGCTTAAAGGATCGTCTCGAAAAGCTGCGTTACTGAAAGCAGCAACACCTAAGCCTTTGGCATCACCCCCTGTCTAGGTGGGAGTCAGAAGAGTTTAGCTATGTTTCCAGTTACAATTCCCTCTGCAGCCAGCTGCTATCTTCTATTTTTTAAAAGCAAATGTTAAGTTGCACAAGTACAAACGCATCGAAGCGTGGTGGAGGAACGCAGGACTTATTCTGAGGGAAGGATTTATATTCCCTCTGGATCACAAGTTCCTTGCTTAGGACTCGAGTTTGACACCCTCTATGAATATTGAATGGTAATTGCCATGTGCAGCACATTCCAGCTGCCCTTTCAACTCTACCTATTCGGTTAGAAATGGGAGCAAGATAAGCAGATTTTAAGCAACGCGGTTAAACTTAAAGAGCACATTTGTTTTCATCTTGGAGATCTCTCCTGAATTCACATCAGCTAACTAACCTGAATGAATTACGTGGGCAGCAGCACTGTGAACATTAATGTATATGTGATATTCATGAAGCAGAGGATACTGCTCTTTGCTTTGCTGACCAGCACATCCCAAAATTAACAGTGTGTTTTACTAATGGGTAAGGGATGAGGTGACTAAAGGGACTAGGAATTCATATAAGGAAGATGTAGGGGAATATTAACTGTTCAGTGCCAGAAAAGAAGACATCAGCACTACAGAATTAAAGAGTGGCTTGGGTTGGAAGGGATCTTTAAAGGTCATCTAGTCCTTCTACACATTGTGTAGAATCATAGAATCATTATGGCTGGAAAGAACCTCCAGGTTCATCAAGTCCAGCCCTCATCCCAACAGCTCCTTAACCCCTACAGCATGGCCTCAAGTGCTCTAGCTACTCACTTTTTAACCACCTCCAGGCATGGGGACTCCACCACCACCCTGGGCAGCCCGTGCCAGCGCCCAACCACTCTCTCAGGGAAGAGCTTCTTCTGAAGATCCCATCTAAACCTCCCCTGACGCAACTTGAGGCCCCTTCCTCTCATCATTAATAATTTGGGAGAAGACACCTGTAAGCAATCTTCTCCTGGGTTGTTCTTCTGTAGCCCTATCTGATGTTTCAAAACCCACTTCATTTCTCTTGGAAATGAACCCCCACTACAACCTCCTTTTAGGTAGCTGTAGAGAGAGTTTTAGGTAGTTGTGTGCAGGTCCTTGCAAACTATTCACTTTCCACGCAGTAAGTTTAGCTGACTGATCACATTTTGAACCTGTTCAAAATCTGACTTGCATTCTCCAGTGTCACACCATGAACTTTATAAAGCAAGTATCTTCCACACAGAAGGCCTGCACTGATTTTTTTCAGCCGTAGGGATGCGTTAGGCTTGCATTTCTGCAGCGATCGAGTCATGACTGCTGAAAGAGCTGAATGAGCCACGTAACACTGGTCAAGGCGATTGGGGAACGAGGAAGAGTTCTGATCTGAAGTCACAGAATCACTCAGGTTGGAAAAGATCACCAAGTCCAACCATCAACCCTACTCTACGAGTTCACCCCTAAACCAGATTCCCAAGTAAGTTCATTTGCAAACATTTTAGAGCTGCAGAATTTGTGAGGTTGTTTTCATAACAAAGACTCTTAGAGGACGAAGATCCATTCAATACGGCTGGACTACAGAGCTGACTTCAAAAGAACAACTCAGAAACTGAAAAGTTTTTCCTGGGAAGTTGTTCCCACTGTTCACATAACCTCAGGCATTCAGTAAAAATCTAAGCAACAGCTCAACTATTTTAACTGTCTTAATTAAACTGTGTTACTGTAAGAACAGCACCTCAAGGTTAAGTGTATGAACAATAAACCATACTGCAAGTAATGTGGAACAGCTGCAGTAATTCATTAACTCACCACACTCTAAAGAGTGCATCTGTGAGGTAGGACCACTTAGCAAAACCATCGGTAGCAACTTCACTGGCCAGTGCTACAGCTCCAGCAGTTAACCTCTGGTGCCACCCATTCATTTCACCAGTGTAAACAATTTATAGGAGGGGGTCATTAAATATAAGATCTTGTAACTATATCATTTGGCCTTTGGAGAAGAGAGTGTGGTCATGTATAGGATCATTCAGGTTGGAAAAGACCCCTGGGATCAAGTCCAAGCAGCAACCCTACTCTACAAGTTCACTCCTAAACCAGATCCCCTCAAATGCTACACCTAACCATCTTTTAAATTCCTCCAGGGATGGGGACTCAACCACCAGCCTGGTGAGAACTCAGATGGGCTTTCTCAACATTGCTATTTTGCTGTTGGAATTTTTTAACACTCTTCCCAGAGCATCAAACCCTTTGAATTAATACTAGTGGTGTGGGCAGAGCCTACAGAAAGGCTGACCTCTCCTTCAGTCACTGGAGACACCGGCACCACCTCAATGGGTGCAGCCCCCAAACCCTCAGGTTCTCCTTCACAGGCTGCATTGAAACCCTTTAACTAACAACAAAATAAAAAAGCCTGGATGAGGCCAGTACTTTCTCCTATCCTGGAAGGATTATCCTCAGTCACTACAGAAGGAAGAAAGTTGTTTAGCTTCACTGTGATGTTCCCAGGAAGTTTGTCACAGATGTTGAAACAGGCTGAGATTATAGTTTCTAGAATTCTCTGACAGCTGAGAAAAAAGGGCAACTCTTTGCCTTTAAAGTTTCAGTAAAGAATTTATAAAAGCCTGAGAGTGCTTTCAGCTTTAGCTGCCTCTTCTTCATGTGGTCAACGGTTAAATTCCATTCTGCTTTGTCTATCGGGACAGTTGTGTGCAGTCTCTCAAATGTCTGCGCAGGGCGTTCAGTTACCTCTGTGTGAGGTCGTTAGTGATACAACCAGAGGGAAGGGCTTCAAGCTCCAACAAGGGAGGTTTAGGTTGGACATCAGGAAGAAATTCTTCCTGGAGAGAGTGGTCAGGCACTGGAATGGGCTGCCCAGGGTGGTGGTTGAGTCCCCATCCCTGGATGTGTTTAAAAGTTGTTGGGGGACCTGGTTTAGCGCTGACCTTGGAGACTAGGACAGAAGGTTGGACTCTGTGATCCTGAGAGTCTTTTCCAACCAGAACGATTCCATGGTTCTATGATGCCCAGGCTTGGGCCCACAAGATGATGCAGGTCAACACTTGCTTGTCAACTATCAAGTGGGCTGGTTTCTCTGCCCACAGCACGGTGGCGTTTCTCTCCAGTTCTCCCAGTCCACGTCATGTGCGACTGGTCAATGGGTCACAGCTTCCACATAGAATCATAAGGGATTGGAAAGGACCTCAAAAGAACATCTAGTCCAATCCCCCTGTCACAGCAGGATCACCCAGACCAAGTCATACAGTCAGTCAGGGTTAGAAGGGAGCACAGGATCATCCAGTTCCAACTCCCCTGCCATGGGCAGGGACACCCCACCCTAGATCAGGCTGGCCAGAGCCTCATCCAGCCTGGCTTTAAACACCTCCAAGGATGGGGCCTCTACCACCTCCCTGGGCAACCCATTCCAGGCTCTCTCCACTCTCATGGTGAAGAACTTCCTCCTCACATCCACTCTAAATCTACCCATCTCCAGCTTTGCTCCACTCCCCCTAGTCCTGTCGCTACCTGACATCCTAAAAAGTCGCTCCCCAGCCCTTTTGTAGGTCCCCTTCAGATACTGGAAGGGCACAATAAGGTCACCTCGGAGCCTCCTCTTCTCCAGACAGCATGTGGCAAGTTTGTCAGATGCGGGGCAACAGTGAGAACCCCAAAAATCAGGTGCTTTGTTAGAGAACTGTCAGCTGCGGAGACAAGTTCCACAGAAGCAACTCTAAGCCCTGTGTTTAGCACTATTGAAGCCACATCTTGAGTACTGTGTCCAGTTTTAGGTATCTCAATACAGGAAAGATATGGAGGTGCTGGAGCAGGTGCAGAGGAGGCCAACAACGCTGGTGAAAGGCCTGGAGAACACCTGCATAAATGCCTTGCACAAGGCAAAAAACCATAGATGCTAGTACACAGTGAGTCATGATCTAAGGTGACACAACTTTTAGGTTAAAGACTCAGTAGGTTGTATACAAGCTTCTCACAGGCATCACAGAACATTAGGGATTGGAAGGGACCTCAGAAGATTATCTAGTTACTCAGTAATCCAACAGCAATGTTCTTATGAACCACTGTCTTTGAGAACATCAACAACAATATAAACAAAACCTCTAGCGTCTAAAAGCCAGGGTGGGCAAATCCAATCTTATTGTAGGATAAGGTGTGGAACAACAAAAAGCACAGACTGATCCTTACAGCTGCACTCAGCTAAAGCCCCAGTGATAAGGCAAGGATGCCTGAGAGAACAGAGAAGTGCACAGCCAAAGCCATCACTTGAATTTCCTACTTGGTAGACGAAAGCAATGCCCCACGGGAGAGATTCTTCTCTTCACCAGGATTGAGAGCGCAGCTGTTCCAGTCCCACTTACTTCAAGTAGTGCAATATGCAAAATTAAGTAGCCCACAGCACATGGCATTAAATATCTGTCTTTTGCTGTAGTCTTCCAGCATCCTCATTTTCAGCAGCAAGATCAGAAACAAGCAGTCAGACACCCTTGTCTTTCATGCAATATGCCCCAACTTTTAACTTCAGATGCTGCAATTAAAGGCAGCAGCTATAAACCTGGACAACACGTTGCGGTGGAGAGTCAACAAATATCAACGCTCTTCACGGGCAAGGCTTTAAAGATCAAAACTGACCCCGTGAAAAAAGGCTGCTTTCCGTTTCCCTTCAAGATTTGGGCAAAATGAGTTCATTATCTCAAGATATCCCAGATGGTACTTGAAGATATTTCTACCCAATACATTTGAGAAATTCTTGCTATATAATGAGCTGTGTAATACGTGCAGCTACTCAGAACTACATGTGGTTCGGCCTGAGCTTTAAAAGCATCTTCTTGGTTTTGCATTTTAATTGACTGTTATATGGCGGAGAATGATCTTCCCTAGCTCAGGCTGGAGGAATGTCTTTGATCTCTACTGGTCACTCTGGTGGTAAATATGTTGTCCGTAATACCTCTCACAGAATCACAAAACATTTGGGATTGGAAAGGACCTTGAAAGATCTTCCAGTCCAATCCCCCTGCAACAGCAGGATCACCTAGACCAAGTCACACAGGAACACATCCAGGTGGGTCTTGAATGTCTCCAGAGAAGGAGACTCCACAACCCCCCCTGGGCAACCTGTTCCAGTGCTCCGTCACCCTCACTCTGAAGAAGTTCCTTCTCAGGCTGATGTGGAACCTTCTATGTTCCAGATTACAACCATAGCCCCTCGTCCTATCACTACATGACACTGAGAATAGCCTGGCTCTATGCTCCCAAAACCCACCCCTCACATATTTATAGACATTAATGAGGTCACCCCTCAGGCTCCTCTTCTCCAAGCTCAAGAGACCCAGCTCCCTCAACCTCTCCTCATAAGGGAGGTGCTCCACCTCCTTCATCATCTTTGTTGCCCTACGCTGGACCCTCTCCAGCAGCTCCACAACCCCCTTCAACTGAGGAGCCCAGAACTGGACACAATGCTCCAGGTGTGGTCTCACCAGGGCAGAGTAGAGGGGGAGAAGAACCTCTCTTGATCTGCTACCACCCCCCTTCTGATCCAACCCAGGATGCTGTTGGCCCTCTTGGCCACAAGAGCACACTGCTGTCCTCCTGTCCACCAGGACCCCCAGGTCCCTCTCTCCTACACTACTCTCCAACAGGTCAGTCCCCAGACTATCCTGGTACCTGGGGTTGTTCTTGCCCAGATGTAAGACTCTGCACTTACTCTTGTTATAGCTCATTAAATTTTTCTCAGCCCAGCTCTCTAGCCTGTCCAGGTCTCACTGAATGGCAGCACAGTCTGCTGGGGTGTTGGTGACACCACCCAGCTTTGTGTCATCAGCAAACTTGCTGACAGTGCATGATCTTTCGAGGTTCCTTCCAATCCCTAATGTTCTGTGATTCTGTGACACCCATCCTTCCCGTATTTATCAACATTAATGAGGTCACCCCTCAGTCTCCTTTGTTCCCAGCTCAAGAGCCCCAGCTCCCTCAGCCTTTCCTCAGCAGGCAGATGTTCCCCTCCCTTCAGCATCTCTGTGGCTCTGCACTGGGCTCTCTCCAGCAGCTCTGTGTCCTTCTGGAACGGAGGGGCCCAGAACTGGACACAACACTCGAGATGTGGTCTCAGCTTTTTAAACCGTGTGAGTAACAGAAAGGATGGGTTTTGTTTCACTCTAAGGGAAAACTCATCTTTTAGCAATTAAAACAAAGATCCTAATTACAAGTTTCACCAAGAGGGACAGCACCATAATTTTGGCTACTTCTTTGCAGGCTGAGGGTCCAGTCAATGGTAATGTCCATTCTGTGAGCTGATGGAAGGCAACTCAGGAATCCTCATGCAAAAGCCCATATGCAAATGACTAGTTGGAAGCCCAGCAGCTATTTGAAAGTGCAACCTTTCAATCAGAACACAGAAATTACTGTGCTAATTTACTGTGAACTCAAATCATCTTATTTGAAAATAAACAGAGAAGATTAACCATTGGACCAATTTACCAAGGACTGTGTTCAGTCATCACTTGCATTTTTATATCAGAACTGAAGGATGTCTGAGTACAGGCCACTGGTCAGACAAGAGTGACTTCAGGGAAGTTTTGTGAACAGTGTAGCAAAGGTGGAGGTCAAACCAGCTCACCACAAACAAGCCATCTCACCTTTGAATGCGTGAGTTTCACAACATACGAGGCTTAAATAATCGAGATTTGGCTTCTGTAGCTAGATTAGTGCCGACAGACCCTTTGAATATATCAGGAATTTAGGTAAGTTCTAAGAAAGACTGAGAAACAAAGCTTTGCTCTCTTCCTTCTTTCTCTCCTCTTCTCCATTTTATCTTCTCCTTTTGGAAAGTTTCATATTCACAGAACACAGAACATTAGGGATCGGAAGGGACCTCGAAAGATCATCTAGTCCAATCCCCCTGCCACAGCAGGATCACCTAGATCAGGTCGCACAGGAACATGGCCAGGTGGGTTTAAACATCTCCAGAGAATGAGACTCCACAATCCCCCTGGGCAGCCCTTTCAAATCCTCTGTCATCCTCACTGGGAAGTTCCTTCTCATAGTGATGTGGTACCTCCTGTGTTCCAGCTCACACCCATTGCCCCTTGTCCTATTGCGAGATGTCAATGAGTAGAGCCTGGCTCCATCCTCCTGACACCTACCCTTTCCATATTTATCAACATTCATGGGGTCATCCCTCAGTCTCCTTTTCTCCAAGCGCAAGAGACCCAGCTCCCTCAGCCTTTCCTCATCAGGGAGATGCTCTACACCATCATCTTTGTGGCTCTCAACACTGTTCTTGGCATCCTGCTATCCACGTGAATGTATGTACATGTCCCTTACTGCTCTTTGAAATCATCTTGAGGGCACACAATCAATTCAACACTTGACAAGTCCTCAGGAATACCTGTGATGACAATCTGCCACACTCCCTACAGACACAATGTGATTGACCAACCCCTCGACCCATCTGTGCCATCACATCCACAGCTGTTTCCTTGTTACGGTACAACACACAACAATAGCGCGGAGATCAGAATGAGGACATTCAGCTCTGTCCCCAGTCCCTTCAAGCACCTAGAGGCATTTTTATTCCACTGAAGACTATTTGTGGCTATCTTAGCTCACGTGTAAGAATAATTTTGGCTTTAAAAAATAGGTAGAAAAAGGAGCAACCCAGTTTCAGTGTGACTTGTAAAGTGAGGCATGTGGGAGCACACTGCAACGCTCCTGTAACTGTAGCCCATCAAGTTATAGATCACAGCTTGATATTGAAGTGGGTGTTGGTGTTGATGATGCAGAGATGGTGAATCTACTCTGACCCAGAGAAAAGAACTTGTCCAACAGTAAGAATGACAAGAAATATAGTGGAGTTTCAGCTTATACCTATGGAATGTTCAACTTGTACCCTGTATCTGTGGAATAAATCTCAAGGGCCAAAGACCAGTCAATAAAGCAAATCACAGAATATTAGGAATTGGAAGGGACCTCGAAAGATCATCTAGTCCAGTCCCCCTGCCACAACAGGATCACCTAGATCCAGTTGCACAGGAACACGTCCAGGTGGGTTTTAAATATCTCCAGAGAAGGAGGCATTGAAACACATCCCCAACCCCCCCGGGCAGCCCCTTCCACTGCTCCATCACCCTCACCGGGAAGAAGTTCTTTCTCATATTGATGTAGAACCTCCTCTGTTCCAGCTCACACCTGTTGCCCCTTGTCCTGTCATTAGACGCCCCTGAGCAGAGCCCAGCTCCATCCTCCTGACACCCATGATGAAGAGCAAACACAAGCATATGCTATGGCTGGCTGAGAGCTTCAAGAGCTCTATGACAAAACTCTGTGGCAAACAGGAGTCATCACAGACTTCATAGAATCATAGACTCATAGAATCATTAGGGATTGGAAGGGACCCAGAAAGATCATCTAGTCCAATCCCCCTGCCTCACAAGATCCTTATTTGGGTTTTGTGACTATTATCTGAAAATAGGACACATTTGTAAGAACAGAGATGCCCAAGAAAGAAGAGTCAAATCTAATTTTTCAGGTAAATATCCATCGCTTCTGGTAAAACATGAAGTTACTATGAATCAACTGGATCACCAAGTGCCTGTTCCTCTTTTTCCACAGCATCCTGGCACTCCTAGCACCTTGCTTTCTCCTGTGTCTAAATTTCCCTTTCTGTAGGACAAGATGGTCTTCACAATGATTTCACTGTGCTCTTAAAAGCCAGGAGCTGAAGAAAAGTCACGGATGGGATGAAGGTAGCTGTTACCGAGACGGTAACTACCATTTACCAGGAGAAATGATTGCTATTAAACTCTTCCTCCCCAGCAGAATCCTGAGGGATTTGGCTACTGCTGACACCACAGCTGTTAAACAGAACAGTAGGACACAAAAGATATGTAATAATAGCTAAATCATACACTCACCTCCCGTGTATCTCTTCAGAGCCCTCTTCTAAAATAGCTGGCCATGGGGCTATTGCCTAACTTTTCCAGCAGCACTTCCAATGAGTGTCACGGATTCATCCTTCGTCCAAGGAAAAGGAAGAGAAAAAAAACCTCAAACCCCCCCAAAGTTAAGAGAGGCTGGAACTGCTGCAGCTCCATCCACTGCAATTTCACGTGGGTGCACTTCAATTAGGGCGTAACGAGAGTGCAAGGTAATTTACACTTATAGATTAGATGTCGTCTGTGAAAAATCACTGATTAACTCGAAGGAGGTTTCGGCACGACCAGGGGTGCTGCGAACGTAGTGCTCCGAGCTCCACTGCTCCGTGAGCACCTTGATCTGCAGCAGCAAAGCAGCAGTGCCCTTAGGGAAAGGTAGTAATAAGGAATATTTTATATAATTTGGTACAATTCCAATTTCCAGAAGAAGTAGGGAGGTGATTGTCCCCCTGGACTCAGCACTGGTGAGGCCACATCTTGAGTACTGGGTCTAGTTTTGAGCAGCTCGGTACAAGGGAGACATCGAGGTGCTGGAGCGAGGGCAGAAGACAGCAATGGAGCTGGGGAAGGGTCTGAAGAATAAATCTTATGAGGAGACATTGAGAGAGTTTGGGCTGTTCAGTTTGAGGAAGACGAGGCTGAGGGGAGACCTCATTAGTTTGAAGAAGAGGAGGCTGAGGGGAGACCTCATTACTTTGAGGAAGAGGAGGCTGAGGGGAGACCTCATCACTCTCTACAACTATCTGAAAGGACATTAGAATCACAGAATCATAGAATCATTATGGATTGGAAGGGACCTCGAAAGATCATCTAGTCCAATCCCCCTGCAACAGCAGGATCACCTAGACCAAGTCACACAGGAACTCATCCAGGCAGGTTTTGAATATCTCCAGTGAAGGAGACTCCACAACCACCCTGGGCAACCTGTTCCAGGGCTCCGTCACCCTCACTGGGAAGAAGATCCTTCTCAGGTTGATGTGGAACCTTCCGTTTTCCAGCTCACAACCATTGCCCCTCGTCCTATCACTACGTGACACTGAGAATAGCATTGTAGAGATGTTAGTGCTGATCTCTTGTCATAGTGACAGAGCCAGAGGGAAGGGCTTTAAGCTTCAACAACAGGCTTAGTTTATACTAGACATCAGGAAGAAATTCTTCACAGAGACAGTGGTCAGGTGCTAGAACAAGCTGCCCAGGGTGGTGGTTGAGTCCCCATCCTTGGGTGAGTTTAAAAGTCACTTAGATGTAATGTTGGGGGATCTAGTTCAGGGGTGAACTTGTAGAGTAGGATTGATGGTTGGACTCTATGATCTCAAGGGTGTTTTCCAACCTGAGTAAGTCGAGTCTATGATTCTATAAATTAATTTTGTTTAAGATACTGCACCCTTTCTTTCCTCTCTGCTATGTGACAGAGCACTGGAACAGGCTGCCCAGGAGAGTTGTGGGGTCTCCTTCACTGGAGATGTTTAAGACCCACCTGACTGGATGACTTGGTCTAGGTGATCCTGCTGTGCCGGGGGATTGGACTAGATGATCTGTCGAGGTCCCTTCCAATCCCTATCAATTCTATGACCACTACATCACCTGAAAACATGCATGTACCCATCTACAGTGGTGCCAGGCTCATTGCTCTTCTACACCTACTTCTAGTGAAGCCAAGACAATTTGCCCGTTGGAACCAAGCAAGGATGTGATTCCAGGCTCTTAATCTTTTGAGATACGCAAAAGCACGACATTGGGAAGTGCATTCACAGACACTGCATCAAATATACAGCCCCAACAAAGTGGCTCAAGTAAGTCAAACATAATGGGTAGCAGAAACTAATTGACGTTTCTGATAATTAAGTAGGAGATGACTGGAAGCTGAAGTCAGATTCTGGAAAGCCCAGACAAGATGAATGTGCGTACGTACGCCATCCAGCTCCCAGGAACTGAGACTTCTGCAGCAAATGCAGTGGAAGAAAACCAGAGTCCAGCTGAGGTAAGTACACTGGTAAAGATGCTAACTTGGCATTTGCTGCCCTCATATGTGATCCACAGCAGGAAGCCAGACCCTCAATATTGCCTAGTTAGAGAGCATCACACAACAGCTTGATTCACCTCGTGGCCAACGTGCTAAGAGGCAAAGGAAGGAAAACTAAAACCAACAAAAGCTAAATTATTTCATGTTTCTGTCAGCTACTTTAAAATCCAACACGTTTTTGAAAGCTACTCTACAATTATAAAGTAAAGCTTTGCCTCAATAAATTACACAGTCCTTGAGTGGGAGGATTCTTTACGTGGTGGGGGGTTATATCCTTACGTTACTCACGCTTGGATGAAATTAGGCGTCTTGAAGCATATGACACCCACTAGCAGCCAAATGGAGAGAAAGAACATGAGTCAGAGGTCACAGGGGATAAATTCTCAGTCCTGAGTGAGATCTGAATTTGGACAGAATGGTCACATAGAGCAAAACAGCTCAGAAGGGGGCAGGAACGTCAAACACTTCTATAGGGCAGCTAAGAAACGTTCCAGCACAGAATGTCTGGCTCAGAAGCATCGACATCCTACTCTGCTGTTAAAATTCTTATAAGCTTACTATGAGGTGAACAAATACACACAGTATTACAGAATCACAGAACATCACTAATGTTCTATGATTAAAGTTTGGAAGGGACCTTGAAAGATCTTCTAGTCCAATCTCCCCATCACAGCTCGATCCCCTAGATCAAGTCGCACAGGAGCATGGCCAAGTGGGTTTTAAAACTCTCCAGAGAAGGAGACTCCATGATGCCCCTGGGCAGCCCTTTCCAGTGCTTTGTCACCCTCACCATGAAGAAGTTCCTTCTCATATTGCTGTGGAACCTCCTCTGTTCCAGCTCACACCCACTGCCCCTTGTCCTAGCACTGCCTGCACAGCCTGGTTGCATCCTCCTGACACCCACCTTTAAATATTTATAAACATTATTCACACAGTAAGAAAGATGCTGCTAGTTTGTTTTTAACAGCCAACAAGATACTACAGGTTCTAAAGGCACTTTCTTAGCTTTGGATGAGAGGGAAAAATCTAATCTGTGTTACTTTTCCTAAAAACAGATGGTGCATGAATTAAACTGAGCAGACTCTCTTAAGCCTCCATTCTTAGTTGGTCCCTTTTGGGACAAGTGATGTCCATTTCTCAGAGCTCTCTTCTCCTGCACTTGTTTCTCTTAAATAACCTAAAGCAGCCTCTTTAATTGTATAAGAAGATATAGCCAGTGGGAGAAAAGTCACAGGATTTAGTCCTTCACGGGATTATCACAGAATCACAGAACATTAGGGATTGGAAGGGACCTCGAAGGATCATCCACTCCAATCCCCCTGCCAGAGCAGGATCACCTAGATCCAGTCACACAGGAACACATCCAGGTGGGTTATGCAAATCTTGTCACGAAACCTGGTAGTTTTTGCACAGACAGTGGTATCTGGGTTATTTAGAGCGAGCAAACGCGTCACTGGGGTTAAAGAAATATCATCACCTATGGGAAGTGAGTAAAGCCAGGACTACACCAGTAAACCTCAGTCATGAACATCACTTGAAAGCAGACAGTGTGAAGTTAGAGGACTAAAGACCATCACATTTGATGATAAGCTTCCCAGATAGGAGGTATTAATAGGAGATTGTAGCTGTTGTGTATTATTGCAAACAGCCTAAAACCTCCCCAGAGCCCTCTGTGTTACAGGGTTAGGCTTTGTGTGACAGAAAGGAGTCATCACGAGGAAAGGAAGAGCTGGGACAGGGAAATAACATGAATGAGAGTTGTCATTAAACCAAAGAGACTGACAGCTTCTCAGGAGCCTAGGAGGAGCACATCTCTGCCCGTGCTGTTGCAGTGTCTCCTGGGTTTATTCACAAAACCTGCTGTGGGTAGTTAAAGGATACCCTGTTCTCCTGGAGCTGCAGAAGCATCTTGCAAAACATCACGGAACATTAGGAATTGGAAGGAAGCTTGAAAGATCATCTAGTCCAATTTCTCCACCAGAGCAGGGTAACCTAGGTCCAGTCACACACCGAACATGCCCAAGTGGGTTTTAAACATCTCAGAGGAGACTCCACAACCCCCCTGGGCAGCCCCTTCCAGTCCTCTGTCACCCTCTGCCATCTCTCCGTCCTCTAAGCCAGAAGTTTCCATGTGTTGCATGAGTCTCTTTAGCTTAGAGGAGACTGAGGGGTGACCTCATTAATGTTGATGAAGGGTGGGTGTCAGGAGGATGGAAACAGGCTCTGCTCAACGTCATCTAGTGATGGGATGTGGGGCAATGGTTGTGAGCTGGAACACAGGAGGTTCCACATCAATATTAGAAGGAACATCCTCACCGTGAGGGTGACAGAGCCCTGGAAAGGGCTGTCCAGGGGGGGTTGTGGAATCTCCTTCTCTGGAGACGTTTAAAAACCCACCTGGATCTGTTCCTGTGTGACTGGATCTAGGTGATCCTGCTGTGGCAGGGGGATTGAACTAGATGATCTTTCGAGGTCCCTTCTAATCCCTAATGATTCTATGAACAAGCCCAAGCCCCAAGTGTGCTCTGATTTCAGTAGTGATCTCCTCCTCAAGAGAGCAGATTAAGGGAATGAAATATAGATGGCCTATTACTGTTCTTCCTTCCTATGGCATTTATACCTTGCCCTGAATTACCTTGGAATGAGGGTCATTTACAGTATGTAAAGTTTTTATCTTCACCCTGAATAATATGAGAAGGAATCTCTCCTTGTCCTATCATGAAATGACATTGAGCAGAGCCTGGCTCCACCCTCGGAGCAGTTGTGCAGGCTGCCCAGGAGGGCTGTGGAGTCTCTTTCTCTGGAGTCATTTAAAACCTGCCTGGATACGTTCCTGTGAGTCTTGATCTAGGGGATCCTGCTGTGTCTGGGGAATTGGACTGGATGATCTTTCAATATCCGATCCCTAATGTACCGTGATGCTCTGATAGGAACAAGGAGACCTTGCACAAGAGAGAGCGACGCACCCACTGTATAGAGCAAGACTAGTGGATTAAATAGTTGAACCTGCCTTCGGATTAAGAGGTGACAAATAGAACCTGGTAGACTTCAGCTAGAGAGCTACTGTGTCATGATGCTTTGAAGCCTTTTTTGCAGCAACATGCCCACCTTTCAAATCCCACTCTTTTCACGTGCTGTGTAATATAAGCTGGGTGCTAGCTGATGAAATAAATTGAGTTGTAATAGACTTTGCTCAACAACACACCCCAAATGACACATCAGTAATTACCATCAAATCTGAAGCAACATCCTGACAAAGTTACTGAATGTGAAGCGCATCTGCTAGATTGCAAGGGATGGCATTCTTGGTGTGCTCGAGACTTGTCAGAGAAAGTATTTATACTCAACAGTAATTCTGCTGACTCGGGGGATTGTTTCGGTTAACAAAGGCTTCTCTGACACTGCAGTACAGAATCACGTCCCATTTCTGGCAATGTACTGCTAGCAAAATACCAGCTGTTTTCAGTGGAGGATCAGTGGGATACAACAAGTTGATGTGCTGGCTTGATTAATCTTTAGATGATTTCTCAGCTCCTAACGTAACGCGCGCATAACTTTATATTTGTAGTCAGCGGTGCAGAACAGCACTTGACACTGAAAGTGCTTCTGCTCTTGTGCTTTACTCATGAGATGGTTGCTGAAGAAAGAAAGTTCATCTCTTCAATTTCTTACCCTCAGAAGCAGCAGTGATGGGTTGGCTCTGTTGACTACAGAAGGAAAGAGAAAGGCTCAGTGTCTAACAGTTTCACAGCATCACAGAACATTAGGGATTGGAAGAGACCTCAAAAGATCATCCAGTCCAATCCCCCTGCTACAGTAGGATCACCTAGATCAAGTCACACAGGAACACGGCCAGGCAGGTTTTAAATATCTCCAGAGGAGGACACTCCACAACCTCCCTGGGCAGCCCAGTCACCCTCACCATGAAGAAGTTCCTTCTCATACTGACGTGGAACCTCCTGTGTTCCAGCTCACACCCACTGCCCCTTGTCCTATCATTAGATGACACTGAGCAGAGGCCAGCTCCATCCTCCTGATACCCACCCTTCAACATTAATGAGGTCACCCCTCAGTTTTCTTTTCTTTAAGCTCGAGAGACCCAAGTCCTTCAGCCCTTCCTCATCAAGCAGATGCTCTACTCCTTTCATCATCTTTATGGCTCTGCGCTGGGCTCTCTCAAGCTTCTCTGTGTCCCTCTTGAACTGAGGGGCACAGAACTGGACACAATACTCCAGATGTGATCTCATCAGGGCACAGTAGAGACCGAGGAGAACCTCCCTCAATCTACGAACCACCCCAGGTTCTGACCCACCCCAGGATGCCATTGGCCTTCTTGGCCACAAGGGCACATTGCTGGCTCATGGCCATCCTGCTGGCCATGGACCCCCAGGTCTCTTACTCCTACACTGCTCTTGTTTCATTTAGCATCGTTCTGAACTCCCTGTTTTCCTCCATCGGTACAAAAAGTACCACATGGCTTTTGCCTTCCAATGATCTATCAGTCAAAGCCAGAGAAAAGGATTAATCACAATTTTCCAGTATTAATGCTGAAAAATTATTCTCTAATTCTACATTTCTCATAGAAAGTCCAATTCTCAGAGAAAACAATAACACATGATTTAAGACACAAGTAGAATCTGTCTCTGAACGTTTAAACCTTGAATCAGTAATCTGAAGCCAATACATTTCTTTCTAGGGTAAAAAACACAGAGCTTCCATCATATCCTCTTTTTCCTCTCCTGAAAATTCCAGTGGGCTGTAGCTTTGGCAGACTGTGTGACAGCGCTGCAGAAGACAACTTGACAGCATTACAGTGGCTGAAATACCGCGCTCCCTTCAGCTGTCAATAAATCAGTCTCCTGCTGTCACAGTCTGTATGGAGGGTCTGATCAAAGATCAAACTGGTGTTTTTTCCCTGAGAGTCTCAATATGTTTTCAATTCATTAAGAACATAGTTTGTATTAAGAGTCCTTGTGTCACTAATAAGAGTTAAATACTAAAACACACGTGTTGGTGTGCCTGCTTAATTCAAACCCCTTTTAAAATACTGCTGTGCACTGCCTCAACTAGTGTTTCATGTTACCTCACAGAACTGTAGAATGGCCTGGGTTGGAAGGGATGTGCAAAGGCCACCCAGTCCAACCCCCTTGCAGGGAGCAGGGACAGCCTCAACCAGTCATGGGATTTAGAACTGGATGATCCCAGTGGTCCCTTCTAACCCTGACTGACTCTATGACTTGGTCTAGGTGATCCTGCTGTGGCAGGGGGATTGGACTAGATCATCCTTCAAGGTCCCTTCAAATCCCTAATGATTCCATGATTCTAGGTTGCCTAGAGCCCCTGCCAGCTTCAGGCCCTGACCTTTCCTCCTGTGGCTAGTTACATGGGAGGAGAGCCTGACCTTCACCTGACTAGAACCCCTCAATGTCTATTTGTCTGTCTGTCTATCTATTTACTTATCTATTTATCTATCCATCCATCCATCCATCTCTCTCTATCTGGACCAAAGATGTCACTACTGACATGTCATTATCAGGAGCTTTCTGCACATCCCAGTGTCCATACAGACATCTCCTCCCCACACAGCTAGAGCAGGTACTGACCAGTATCCAAAACAGAGGAAAGACGGAGGCAGACCTGTTCGCATGCAAATAATAGAATCCTAGAATCACTACAGATTGGAAAGGACCTTGAAAGATCTTCCAGTCCAATCCCCCCGACACAGCAGGATCACCCAGACCAAGTCACACAGGAACACATCCAGGCGGGTTTTGAACATCTCCAGTGAAGGAGACTCCACAAGCCCCCTGGGCAGCCTGTTCCAGTGCTCTGTCACCCTCACTGGGAAGAAGTTCCTTCTCAGGTTGATGTGGAACCTTCTATGTTCCAGCTTACAACCACTGCCCCTCGTCCTATCACTACACGACACTGAGAAGAGCCCAGCTCCATCCTCCTGACACCCACCCCTCACATATTTGTCAACATGAATGAGGTCACCCCTCAGTCTCCTCTTCTCCAAGCTCAAGAGACCCAGCTCCCTCAGCCTCTCCTCGTAAGGCAGGTGCTCCACCTCCTTCATCATCTTCGTTGCCCTACGCTGAACTCTCTCCAGCAGCTCCACATCCCTCTTGAACTGAGTGGCCCAGAACTGGACACAACACTCCAGATGTGGTCTCACCAGGGCAGAGTAGAGGGGGAAAAGAACCTCTCTTTATCTGCTAACCAGCCCCCTTCTGATCCACCCCAGGATGCTGTTGGCCCTCTTGGCCACACGAGCACACTGCTGGCTCATAGTCATCCTGCTCTCCACCAGGACCCCCAGATTCCTCTCTCCTCCACTGCTCTCCAAAAGGTCAGTCCCCAGCCTATAGTGGTACCTAGGGTTGTTCTTGCCCAGATGTAAGACTCTGCACTTACCCTTGTTATAGCTCACTAAATTTTTCTCAGCCCAGCTCTCCAGCCTGTCCAGGTCTCGCTGAATGGCAGCACAGTCTGCAGGGGTGTCAGTGACACCACCCAGCTTTGTGTCAGCAGCAAACTTGCTGCCAGTGCCTGCCAATCCAAAGGTAACGGAGCTGGGATGTAGGAATGGCCTTACCCAAGTCCTGCATGGAAAAGCCATGCAAAACCGGAACACGTACCCGTCACTTCCTATGCATTCCTGTGCACAAGGATCTAGGGGATCCTGCTGTGGCAGGGGGACTGGACTGGATGATCTCTCGAGGTCCCTTCCAATCCCTCATGTTCTGTGAGGCTGCGGTCTGCTCATGGGGATATTGTGATGCTTTTAAGAACGGATGATTGTTCCGTGAGGCGCTGAAGCCAGTGAACTCCATGAAGATGTTTCCATTAATTTCATAGACCCTGCGTTCCTCATTTAAAGCAGGGATTGAGCACTGGTACATTTCCTGCTGTTTATTGCTGCTGCAGCAAAACCTAACATGTATGCTTGACAACCAAACCCCTGAAGCTATTTACTCCAAGGTGATTAATTGATTAGAGATGATGCTTATTGCAAAATAATGAAAGACTTGCTTCGCTGCTCACCTGTCGCATCTATTTCCGATAACACACAGGGTAGAAGTAGAAGGAGCAGTTATTTCATCACCACATTGGTTTCTTTCAACTGTTCTCAAATTAGTAAGCAGATTACCTTTTGCCTTCACTCTCACTGTGGAGGGGGTGAACAGGATGAACTTTTCACCCCCAGAATCTTTCTATTCGATGCCTTTGCTTTCCCACCAGGCTGAGGAAAATAATTATGCAATCTTTGTTCCCGTGGCAGGTACCCAGCAGGTTTTAAATATAATGGATGCATTCTGGCCAGGTTAATGCACCGTGACATCAAGCAGACTGTAGCACTCTTTGATATATACACCAGGTAAACCATCGCTGAAAAGAACAGGCATTTACGCAAAGAGATTATTGGTCCGTAGCAGACCCACCCTCTCTCTGTCAGGAAAGGTATTTTAAGGCACAAAACCATCATCTCCTCCTCCTCCTCCTCCTCAGCATTTTTTCGCCGAGGGTGTGATTTACCCAGGATGCGGTGCCTGGGTTTAAGTCCTGCTCTTAGTCAATTTTATAGCAGGGCTGAAACACTGGAAGTCAAGTGACTCAACGCAAGGTCACACGATGAATCTGTACCTCTGTGCAAACCGGAGCTCAACTGCAGCCAGCATCAGCTCCTCTGCCCTAGATCATCCTGCCTCCTCCTCCAAAAGCAGCAGCCTCAAAAAGAAGTGGGTGTTGCAAACACTGTCTACAGACATTAGGGGTGGGTGAGGCATTGTTTAGGAAGACCAGCTCTCGCTGGTGACTACCTGCACTTGTAAAACCAGCTCAAATTCATTAATTGCTTGGATGAGAGTGCACTGTCAGCAAGTTTGCTGATGACACAAAGCTGGGAGCAGTGGCCGACACCCCAGCAGGCTGTGTTGCCATTCAGTGGGACCTGCACAGGCTGGAGAGTTGGGAGGGGAGACACTGAATGAGCTGTAACAAGGGCAGTGTAGAGTCTGGCATCTGGGCAAGAACAACCCCAGGGACCAGGATAGGTTGGGGACTGACTTGGTAGAGAGCAGTAGAGGAGAAAGGGACCTGGGGGTCCTGGTGGCCAGCAGGATGACCATAAGCCAGCAATGGGCCCTGATGGCAAGAGGGCCAATGGCATCCTGGAGTGGATCAGGACCTGGGATGGCTAGTAGATTGAGAGAGGTACTCCTTCCTCTCTACTCTGCCCTGGTGGGACCATATCTGGAGTCTTGTGTTCAGTTCTGTGCCCCTCAGTTCAGGAAGGACACAATGCTGCTAGAGAGAGCCCAGCACAGAGCCACAAAGATGGTGAAAGGAGTAGAACATCTCCTTGATGAGGAAAGACTGAGGGAGCTGGGTCTTTTGAGCTTGAAAAAAAGGAGACTGAGGGGTGACCTCATTAATGTTGACAAATATGTGAAGAGTGGGTGTCAGGAGGATGGAACCAGGTTCTGCTCAGGGGCATCTAATGATAGGACAAGGGGCAGTGGTTGTGAGCCGGAACAGAGGAGGTTCCACATCAATCTGAGAAGGACCCTCTTCCCAGTGAGGCTGACAGACACAGAAAGAGCTGTGCAGGGAGTTTGTGGAGTCTCCTTCTCTGGACACATTTAAAACCTGCCTGCACATGTTCCTGTGCAACTTGATCTAGGTGATCCTGCTGTAGCAGGGGGATTGGACTAGATGCTCTTTTGAGGTCTCTTCCAATCCCAAATGTTCTGGAATTCTGTGAAATGGTTGCCAGCTTCCTCCTTGTTGTCGTGATTGTACTTGTCCTTCACACAACAAAACTGTGCAGATGCCAAGGTCGTACGAAGTTTTATATGGCTCTGCCTGCCGTCTCTTCAAGGTGGGTTGGCAAGGCAAAGGGCTACAGACAGAAAAATGGAGTAATAAAGTTTAAGTAGTGGGCAATAATATCCATCTGCAGTGCTGCAACGCCGATTAAGAGATTGAAAAAGCTCCCTGTGGCTCTAATTGGATTTTCTTTTGTTGTGTACAAACGTTGGAGGCTCTACTCTGATAAAACCTACTTGTGCTGCCTGTTTATTCTACACATTTGATTCCATGTAATGGACTGATCTGTAAAACACAGACATTCTTTCGGTGCTGTGGAGCTGCTGCAAAACCCTTTAGAGACCCTTTAGATAACTACAACATCGTCGATTAGTAGGACACACTACAACACTCTCAGCCATCTCAAAATATCTTATTTATATAAATAATATAAAAAGAAGAACAAAAGTAATAAAATGAATCATAGAATCACGGAGTCTTTCAGGTTGTACAAGACCCTTGGGATCATCCAGCCCAACCATCAACCCTACTCTACAAGTTCACCCCTAAGAACTTCATGAAGAAGGCTATGTGGTTATCTAATTAATGTCAAGTCCTCTTAGACCTTAAATGATGCTAATCAAAAACACAAGTAAATCTGAAGGGAAACTATAGAACACCCACTAAAAACTGAGTTTGTAAAAAAAATGGTGTTTGAGAGAAACTTTGCCTTCGGATGAACTGAATCTGTTTGGATTTACTGACTCAGCTTTTAAAGAACTTTGCCTTCTGATGAACTCAATCTGTTTGGATTTACCAAGCTTTGTGCTCCAAATAAAATATAAAAGCAAAATGAAGAAAATTCCTGAGCCTGCAGACAGCCTACACGAGTGTCTCCATCTTCTTCTCATAGATTTCCTAAACTACAGACCAACACGATGGACTATTCTTGTTCACTGGTAATTTCTAACCCATTAATCACAGAGTCATGGGATCATTCAGGTTGGAAAAGACCCTTGAGATCACTGAGCCAACAACCAACCCTACTCTACAAGGTCACCCCTAAACCAGATCCTCCAACACTACACCTAACTGACTTTTAAACCCATCCAGGGATGGGGACTCAACCACCACCCTGGGCAGCCCATTCCAGTGCCAAGGAATGGGACAGGAGAAAGCTGAAACCATTTCATTAAATGGAAAGAACACTGTGGGTATTCAACAGACAGCAAATTCCCCAAAGAAATATTAGAAGGCTGGGAATGTACTTTTGCTTTTGTTAGAAGCAGAAGGAAGCTGGAAGGATAAATACAAAACCTCTCAACAATTAGTGTTGAGAGTCAGGAAGGGGAAATCAAGAAGTTGGAAATGGAGAGGTACATCTGTGATTCATCAACATAGGGCTGACAATCGTGTTTGTTTGAGATTATTGGATGACCTCTATCAGATTGTGCTCTTCGCTCATCATTGTCAGCTTTTTGAATCCAGGTGATTAAGGCTTCTTCTAAGACCTGAGGATTTCATACGTGAAGGTGAGAGAGCACTGGAAGGGGCTACCCAGGTGGAGTCTTCTTCACTGAGACATTTAAAACCCTCCTGGACATGTTATTGTGTGACTTGGTCTAGGTGATCCTGCCCTGGCAGGGGGATTCAACTAGACAAGCTTTTGAGGTTTGTTCCAATCTGTGATGTACTGTGATGGACTAATGATAGGACAAGGGGCAATGAGTGTCAGTTGGAACACAGGAGGTTCCACATCAATATGAGAAGGAACTTCTTCATGGTGAGGGTGACAGAGCACTCCCACCCCTCACATATTTATAGACATTAATGAGGTCACCCCTCAGTCTTCTCCAAGCTAAAGACACCCAGCTCCCTCAGCCTCTCCACATCAGGGAGAAACTTTTGCACTGGTGGAAATGGGGAGATGAAGATGAAAGATGGAGCTTTTTCCCTGTCTAATTTCCCGGGTTATGTGTTTCTGCAGCTTGGCTGATAACATGATGGATAAGTGATCCTTACAGTGTTTTACCATCACTGTGCTCTTGCTTTCCAGTAATGAGACTTTCCTTGAAAGGGCAGCATATGGGAGGTTGTCTCTGCTTTATAAATTCTATCCTTGAAGCAGACTAGCTGCCAATTATTGCAGGAGGTTAGAGAACCTGGGATGTGAGTGCACAATGTGCTTCAGATCCTCTGCATGGCTCTCTAGAAAAAGCCTTTCTTATTTACAAAGGAGGTTGATGTGATTTCAGGAAGGCCTTAGAAGCAAGGGACAGACTTTTCTGAAGTATTTCTGTTCTGAACTGCCATCTAGGAAACCTCCTCATCATTCCTCCCTTTAATTGGAGAGACAACCGAATTAACTCAATCTATTAAGCAATCAGACCAAGCTGCTAGATTTTACTCTGAGTAGTAGCTCTTGTCTACTGACATTTCTGTATCTACTGTTTGTCATTCAGTGAAAGCAAAATAACAGAGACCTTGGGCTCTCCTGGGGTCATATAAGAATCACAGAATCAGGTTGGAAAAGACCTTTGAATCATCAAGTCCAACCATCAACCCTAGTCTACAAGGTCACCCCTAAAACCAGATCCCCCAACACCACATCTGAGCGACTTTTAAACACATCCAAGGATGGGGACTCAACCACCACCCTGGGCAGCCCATTCCACTGCCTGACCACTCTCTCCATGAAGAATTTCTTCATGATGTCCAGTCTAACCCTTCCCTGTTGGAGCTTGAAGCTCTTCCCTCTGATTCTGTTGCTAATGACCTGTGAGAAGAGCCCAGCACCAACATCTCTACAGTGTCCTTTCAGATAGTTGTAGAGCAATGAAGTCTCCCCTCAGCCTCCTCTTCCTCAAACTAAACAGCCCCAACTCTATCAATCTCTCCTCATCAGATTTCTGATCCAGGCCCTTCCTCAGCTTCACTGCCCTCCTCTGCACCCTCTCCAGCACCTCAATATCTCCCTTGTACTGAGGTGCCCAAAGCTGGACACTACTCAAGGTGTGGCCTCCCCAGTGGGTCAGTCACTTCCCTAGTTCTGTAGCATGAGAGTAGAGCTCAGTCACACACACATTCCCAGGCCAGGAGAGGAAATGGCTCCCAACCTTCTCAGAAAACAAGCAAGCACCCAAGGATGACAACAACCTTCAGGCTGAAACAGTCTCTCAGCTGACTGAACTTCCTTTTCCAGTGTAAACGTTGACGTGTGATGTGCCTTGGCAGCTCCTTTAGAAAGTGGCTGCAGAAGCACATGAAGCATCAGTGCTGTTTACCAGTTAGAATTTGGCAAATAACTGCTGTTTGCCTGCATTTCAGATTAAAAAACCCCATTACTATGAAATGCATAATCAGAAAATGAATAAAATGGCTCTTTTCTGTTAAATCAAACACAAGAGAGATTAAAACTGCTATCATGATAGTTATGCTTAAAGCACAGAGCATTAGGGATTGGAAGGGACCTTGAAAGATCATCCAGTCCAATCCCCCTGCCACAGTAGAATCACCTAGATCCAGTCACACAGGAACTTGTCCAGGTGGGTTTTAAACATCTTCAGAGAAGGAGACTCCACAACCCCCGGGCAGCCCTTTCCAGGGCTCTGTCACCCTCACTGGGAAGAAGTTCCTTTTCGTATTGATGTGGAACCTCCTCAGTTCCACCTCACACCCATTGCCCCTCGTCCTATCATTAGATGCCCCTGAGCAGAACCTGGCTCCATCCTCCTGACACCCACCCTTCACATATTTATCAACATTAATGAGCTGCTATAAAACCAGTTGTACTGGTAACACACAACTGAGTAGTTCTGCAGCCAGTTAAAAAGCACAAGGGAACTAAAAAGAAGCCAAAGGAAAAGGTAGTTTTTCCAGCCCCTGCTGTTCAGCCCCCTGATGCCACGTTCATCAGTTGTGTGCAGCCAGGAGTGCCTACAAGCAGACTGCAACCCCGGTGACACCTGCACACGCACACCAGCGATGCTGTTAGAGCCTGCAAAGAGCACTTCTGAAAGCTCAAGGGGATAAACTCTAAAGCCCACATGCACTTTACCACTGTGGTTGTTGACCTGCACAAGCGTAGCTGCGAAACCCTCTGTTCACACGACTGCAGGAGCAGCTTTTAGAGGGAAACACGGTTGAAAATCCAGTTTCCAGCTCAGAGCCACCAAATACAAAACTGTGGAAGCAGGTGTGAGGGTCAGTGCTAGTCAGAGGAAGAAACTGGTGTCGCTGTTTAAGGCACTCAGTTTTCATCAGTGAAGAGCAGGGTTCAATGTTTGAAACGCATCTGTCAGACCATAGTCAGCTGGTAGGTAAGTTAGTCTGCAGTCCAAGGGGCTGAACCCTCCTCGGTGCCTGGCAGCTTGTCCTGGCAAGTCCTTGTCCATGCTTCAGCTGGGGGAGAGGTGAACTCTGAAATTGGTTTCAGCACTCCCCAAAGTCAAAGCAAATTGGATCAGGGTCCTGTGAGGAGTATTTGGACTGTATGCTTGACACTGTCAAAATACTCTTAAGCTTCTCATTTGCAATAATGAGGAAGACATTTAGAGATTTGAAGTGGAAAGCATCTTCAAACAGCTTAGGAGAACTTCTATATTTAGCTGGTGCAAGCACAGAATGAAATCTAGAGGCAAGAGCACGTCTTTTAAGCGGCACATGGGCAGGGAGCTCAAGAAAGACCTTGGTTTCTGCCTCTCCAATGGAACTGGCAGCACCATCGAGGACTCCAATTTCTTGCCTTCCTTCTAAATAGCTTCGTGGTGATGCCTGTTCACAGGGCTGCACTTCCACTTCCTTTAAAAACCTGAGGTGACTGACAAGCCAGCATTTAGCCCTCAGACCTGACTCAGCAAGTAGTTTGAGCACCCAAGTGCTTAGATTTAAGTGCTTTACCCAATTGGGGGTTAAATGTTGGAAGTGATTGAAAACCCCTCGTAGTCTGAAGGAGAAGTCATTACAGTGCTCTTCCATAAATTTAAATTAAATATGGAAGCACAGAACATTATGGATTGGAGGGATCTTGAAAGATCATCCAATCCAATCCCCCTGCCACAGTGAGACCACCTAGATCCATTTGCACAGGAACATATCCAGGTGGGTTTTAAATGTCTTCAGAGAAGGAGACTCTACAACCACCCTGGGCAGCCCCTTCCAGTGCTCTGTCACCCTCACTCTGAAGAAGTTCCTTCTCTCATTTGGAACCTCCTGTGTTCCAGCTCACACCCATTGCCCCTTGTCCTATCATTAGATGCCCCTGAGCAGAGCCTGGCTCCATCCTCCTGACACCCACCCTTCACATATTTATCAACACGAATGAGGTCGATCTGCAGAAGTCTTCAGAGCTCTGCAGCCAGCCTGTGAGAGCACAAACGGCAGCACAATTAGCCAGTCGTGTAAGTCTGAACACAACTGGGGTTGCTTCCACAAGCTTTATGATGTAAACCTTCAGCCTAACTCCAGGCGGGTTGTATCACGGAGCGGGTTACACGGCAGAAGCAGAGCAAAGCGTTTCATGGTTGTGTTTTGAATCTCGAGGCTCTCCTCAGCGCTGCTGCAACAGAGAGCTGAGCGTGACATGCACTGTGGCTGCTGTGTTCCCTCTCTCCACTCAGCACAGGCTGCTTGCTTCGCCACAGATAGCTGCAAGGCTACCAAATGCACCCTTTAACCAAGCTGTGATGCGTGAGTCTTGCTTGCATGTCTTATTCATTACTGCAAATGAGAAACTTAGGTGCTCCTGAAAGGTACCTCTGTATCAAGCGTAATAAGAAGAATCATTTCCAACATACTTTCCCAGCTAACTCATTTAAATCTGTCCTTAATGAACCCCTACAGATTAGGAAATGATGTCCGGAGGCACGTAATCCAAGAGGATTTTGCAGGAGCCACCTGCAATAAATCTGTTTGAAGTTCAGTTAATCTGCATTTTAGTAGTTCACCGGCCAGGAAATTCGAGATTTGGGAAGTTGGAGGGTGGTAGCACACTAAGATCAATGACTGTGGGCTGCCCAGGGAGGTTGTGGAGTCTCCTTCTCTGGAGATGTGTAAAACCCACCTGGACATGTTCCTGTGCAACTGGATCTAGGGGATCCTGCTGTGGCAGGAGGATTGGACTGGATGATCTTTCGAGGTCCCTTCCAATCCCTAATTCTTCTGTGATTCTGTGACATGAACGACCCGGGACTCTTATTCACTACAGTAGCCTTTACATGGACTTCAGCTGAGGAGATGCTTCAGGACGTGCATCACTCTGCAGTCACAAAGCCTGATTAAGGTGACAGATTTACTCCTGTGCTAGAAGTACCACTCACCATCTTGGGCCTTCTGTGCTCATCTGCACAACCATCAGCTCTCACTCACTAGCCATCTATACTAATCTAGAGGGGCAACTGATTGAGCTTTGCTAGGTCTATAAAATAATCACTTGCCTTTCACAACATTTTCTGAGCCTGCCTGGCAGCAAGACATGTGCCAGGCAGCTGGGCAGCTCCAAANTCTGTCCTTAATGAACCCCTACAGATTAGGAAATGATGTCCGGAGGCACGTAATCCAAGAGGATTTTGCAGGAGCCACCTGCAATAAATCTGTTTGAAGTTCAGTTAATCTGCATTTTAGTAGTTCACCGGCCAGGAAATTCAAGATTTGGAAAGTTGGAGAGTGGTGGCACACTAAGCTCTACCAGATCAATGACTGTGGGCTGCCCAGGGAGGTTGTGGAGTCTCCTTCTCTGGAGATGTGTAAAACCCACCTGGACATGTTCCTGTGCAACTGGATCTAGGGGATCCTGCTGTGGCAGGAGGATTGGACTGGATGATCTTTCGAGGTCCCTTCCAATCCCTAATTCTTCTGTGATTCTGTGACATGAACGACCCGGGACTCTTATTCACTACAGTAGCCTTTACATGGACTTCAGCTGAGGAGATGCTTCAGGACGTGCATCACTCTGCAGTCACAAAGCCTGATTAAGGTGACAGATTTACTCCTGTGCTAGAAGTACCACTCACCATCTTGGGCCTTCTGTGCTCATCTGCACAACCATCAGCTCTCACTCACTAGCCATCTATACTAATCTAGAGGGGCAACTGATTGAGCTTTGCTAGGTCTATAAAATAATCACTTGCCTTTCACAACATTTTCTGAGCCTGCCTGGCAGCAAGACATGTGCCAGGCAGCTGGGCAGCTCCAAAAAGGCACCTTCCCTGGAGAGTACAGAATGTTGATCCTCTTTCTGGACAGTTCAGCTACGAGTTGTTTTTTCAAATGAAACCCTCAAGTTATCGTGAGGTTGAACCACTCTGATATTTTGACAGAGCAGTGGAAGGGGCTGCCCAGGGAGGTTGTGGAGTCTCCTTCTCTGGTGATGTGTTACACCTGCCTGGACATGTTCCTGTGCAACCTGATCCAGGGGATCCTGCTGTGGCAGGGGGATTGGACTGGATGATCTTTCGAGGGCCCTTCTAGTCCCTAATGTTCTGTGTGACTCTGTGTGTGATGTTTGCCACTTCTCATATGTGAAACATCTGAAGAGCCAAAGTTTGTCTGCCCCTTCCTTCATAATGACACTGCAAGTCTGTGAAGCACCAAGGCCATCTTGGACAATCACACAGACATGTAATGAAACCAACCAAGGTTTTGGGGTGATGGTGCTTCTTTTCACCTGAGCAGCTCCTGGGTCCATCCTGACACCCACCCTTCACAAATTTATCAACATTCATGGAGGTCACCCCTCAGTGTCCTTTTTTCCAGGCTTAAGACACCTGGCTCCCTCAGCCCTTCCTCATCAGGGAGATACTCTGCTCATTTGATCATCATTGTGGCTCTGTGCTGGACTGGTTTTGGATTTACCCCCTGCATAGTGCTTCAGCCTGCAGACCACTGAGAAGCCAACAGCTGTGCAAGGGCACTGCTTGAGCACGTTAGGATACAGAGCATCTCTCCAGCAGTAGGTGGCAAACCTCTCTTGGTTTGTCAGCTGCATCCTTTCCTCTGAGCTTGAGACACACTATAGCTGCAGGCTTCATTTTTCCCACGTTAGAGAAGAGGATTAGAGTTCTCCCCTCTGAGGATGATTCTGATGTCTACTGGTATAAAATTACATACATCTCACTTATTAATGACATGTATGTGTGAAAATCTTTGAGACTGTGCTGAGACATTTACATTGAGGTCCTTTGAAAAGGACAAACACCCAACCTTAAAAGCCCAGTGGTTCTAAAATAACAGCAACAAGGGATAATACAGACAGCTCAGCCAGACATCACTGTGGAGAGTCATTTCAGGGTACAACAAAGAACCCCCCTGTCACTAGACCCTTCTGCACATCCACACCCGATAGCTGCCCCGTCAGTCGTTCGCAGCCTGCTGCTGACTGACTCATTACCTCTCACAGAGTTATTTATGAGGCTGGATTTGAAATCTTCAGCACTGTATTAACCCAAAGATAACATCCGCATCATTCTCTTGGCCCCTGCCTGCTCACCAGCCACACTCCTAACATTCTTGTTTGCTCACCAAAGCAGCACAGTGAGCGTGACGGGAGAGAGATGGCATTTTGCAGGGGGTGTCACTATACAGCATCTGTTCTGAACCGGCTGCTTTTTCAGCTACCTGCACACAGCAGGTTATTTTTCACACATCAGATATTTCCCCATCACATTTTGACAGTATCAGGAACCTCCTCCTCTGTCAATTACTGCATCATTAAAAGAATGGGCTAAATGAAAGGAAAATCTGTCTTGGTTTTAGAGGTGGGCAGAGCAGGTTCATCTTTCTCATCAGCAGAGGTTGGAAAAACACAGCCGTGAAGCCAGAGCTGTAGGATTCTCTTCCTCGTGCACAGACAGGTAGTATTCACTTGTTATGAAAAAGAAAGACAGTCTTGTTTAAATTAACTCTGTAGGTGCCAGGCTTGCTGAAGGATAAAGCAAAGGCTACCTCCTATCAGCCAATGAGATACTGTTGATTCACATCTGGGCTCCACTTCACAGACTCACAGAATGTTAGGGACTGGAAGCGACCTTGAAAGATCATCCAGTCCAATCCCCCACTTCCTCAATTGTCTAAAATAATAATAATAATCATTCATTTCCTCAATTGTCTAGAATAATAATAATAATGATGTCCTCAATTGTCTAAAATAATAATAATCATTCATTTCCTCAATTGTATAAATAATAATAATGATAATAATAACCAGACCCTGGCTTATTTTCATAGAATCATAGAATCATTAGGGATTGGAAGGCACCTCGAAAGATCATCTAGTCCAATCCCCCTGACACAGCAGGATCCCCTAGATTTTGCACTGTGAAAATGCAATGATGAGATGTGATGCATCCTGAATGGATTGTTCCTCCACTGGGCTCTTCCCACAGTTCTCTTGACTAGGCAACTCGAGGGAGATGTGTGAATGGCACAGCTGGTATCACTCCATGGCTCCTGCTATTCCAGAGGTGCATGGGAAGGGGTTGGTTTGCACCAAAGCTTCTTTATGGGGAGAGCAGTGTAGGAGAAAGGGACCAGGGGGTGGAGAGCAGGATGACCACAAGCTGGCAATGAGCCCTTGTGACCAAGAAGGCCAATGGCATCCTGGGGTGGATCAGAAGTGAGATGGTTAGCAGACCGAGAGAGGTTCTCCTTCCTCTCCACTCTGCCTTGCTGAGACCACATCTGGAATGTTGTGTCCAGTTCTGGGCACCTCAGTTCAAGAAGGACACGGAGGTGCTGGAGAGAGTCCAGCGCAGAGCCACAGAGATGACGAAGGGAGTGGAGCATCTCCCTTGATGAGGAAAGGCTGAGGGAACTGAGTCTCTTGTGCTTAGTAAAAAGGAGACTGAGGGGTGATGCCATTAATGTTGATAAATATGTGAAGGGTGGGTGTCAGGAGGATGGAGCAAGGCTCTGCTCAGTGTCATCTAATGATAGGACAAGGGGCACTGAGTGTGAGATGGAACACAGGAGGTTCCACATCAACATGAGAAAGAACTTACTCATGATGAGGGTGACAGAGCACTGGAAGGGGCTGCCCATGGTGGGTGTGGAGTCTCCTTCTCTGGAGATAGTTAAAATCTGCCTGGCCATGTTCCTGTGTGACTTGGTCTAGGTGATCCCGCTGTGGCAGGGGGATTGGACTAGATGATCTTTCAAGGTCCCTTCCAGTTCCTAATGTTCTGTGACTCTGTGAAGATGCACTGGATGTTGAATTCCAGGAGCACAGATACTGGGGTTTACAAACATCTAGTGCAGCTGCAGTTTGAACGAGTGAAGGCAATTCTCAGTGGTCAGAGTATTTCAAATACTTGGGATGGTTATCTTGCAGGGGGACTGGACTAGATGATCTTTTGAGGTCCCTTCCAATCTGTAATGTTCAGTGATTCTGTGCCTTTTCCATCAAGTGACCACTGTAACGCGTTCTATAAATAACTGTCCTCCCCATCACGCTCTGAGAGCGTAATCTCCTTTGACTTTTCTTGAAAGACCAGCTTCATCTTTCAGCCTGTCTTTACTCCACAGCAGCTTTGCGCTTATCACACTCAGGTTTTTGTTGGCTAAGTGCATTTTGTTTAATACAAAGCCACCGTAGTGTTTCATTAAAGAAATGTAAATAGGCTGTGTAGATAATTTGGTTCGTCTGAGTTGGTTCAGACCTCGCTGCAATCTAAATAACCCGATTTAGCTGTGAAAGATGGAAACGAGAGCGCTGAACAGAAAAGAGAGAGCATTAGGAGAAGGTTTTATTCTCACTCTGATTCAACAGCAACTGTGCAGCTCTCCGTATTTTTGGAAAAGCCGTAGATGGCTAATCTTAGACTTGATGAATGGAGGTTACAGTGCTTTTAGGAGGAAAATAACAGGAGAGCAGAATATTGAATCAAATGAACAGGCACGTCCTCATGAATAAGCCTGATGAGAGACATCTGGATCGAGCATGTAGGAAAGCTACCTCTCAGTGCCTGGGCACCTATCTATCTGCTTCATTCATTTTCAGGTCAAAAATCCAGTTAGAAGTAAAATGTGCACAAAATGCCTGTCAGAAACAATGGAGTGTTTTCAAATAGATCCGTTTCTTTTCAATACACAGTGATGGCAGCCAGAACAACCAAAGCAACAGCACTCTACCAAGGTGCACGGTATTTAGAACTCTATACAGACTCACCAAACCTGCTGCTGCCATTTCCTGTGAGTCAGAGGAGAAAATGCCTAACAAGGTACTTAAGGGTCATAATCAATGTCCTTCAAACTCTTCACATAAAAGAAGATTCATATTTAAGGGAATCTTACAGCAGCGATGAAAGACAAGGTACTTTCATGTGTCTTGAAGTCCCCTTTGTAAATGGCTCGTATAACCAAATCAGTAAGAATTCTCCAGATGTACAATTTAGAAAATCACAGAACACTTGGGATTGGAAGGGACCTCAAAAGATCATCTAGTCGAATCTCCCACGTGTGTGTGAGAATAAATGGCTAGTTCTCTAGAAAAAAAGCACCATGGAAGAAACCATCAATTTCACGTCTCATACCTGTGCAGAACAGCTAACATCAAACTGTGAAGCAGGCATCTTATCAAACTTGTCCACAGGCAGACAAAACGCATCTAGATCTCATTACTGTTGGTAAATATGTGAAGGGTGGGTGTCAGGAGGATGGAGCCAGGCTCTGCTGAGGGGCATCTAATCATAGGATAAGGGGCAACGGGTGTGAGCTGGAAGAGAGGAGGTTCCCACGTCAACGCGAGAAGGAGCTTCTTCCCGGTGAGGGTGACGGAGCACTGGAAGGAGCTGTCCAGTGGCTTTGTGGAGTCTCCTCTGGAGACAATTAAAACCCACCCGGCCGTGTTCCTGTGCAACTTGATCTGGATGATCCTGCTGAGGCAGGGGGACCGGACCAGATGATCTTTCGAGGTCCCTTCCCATCCCTAACGTTCTGCGATACAGACGTAAGCAGTAACCGAATTCTAAAGGGAACACCATCAAGGCCATAACTTCAGTCCTGTGTGCACACGCTACATCTTTCCTGTAAGAGCTTCCACGAGCCGATTTCCTGGTGTTTAAATGCTCTACAAGTTGGGGTTTCTGTCAGTCTGTAATTCAATTGCACACCCGCGTGGCAGTCCCCCAGCCGGCGGTGTCACACCTTTCCACCCCGACTCTGTCCCACGCGTTGTTATGTTCCCATTTACTGAACCCCCTGGATACCGATGTCACGGCTGCAAATTGGCTTCCCTCCCAACCTAATAACTTGGAGACTCTCTCTAAAACAAATGTAATATTAAAATGCAGACGAGTGACCTAAAAATGGCCCTTGGGGGCAGGCCTGCAATTTCCCCAATCACACTTTTCTTATTCCCTCATTTGTTAAGTTTCGCAACATCAATTTTTCTACTGTTGCTGTTTTATTCTGTCCAAATGATGGCTGAATACTAATGAACTGTCTCGCTTTGACAAATGAGTTATTGTTTGATATATTACGTTGGGGATGTAGAGACTAAACTACTTGCAGATACTAGACATTTATAGAAAGTACATTTACATAATAGTGCACTATTAGCGTAATGAGGTCCCGTGTCTGGAAATAAATAGGGGTTTCAATAAGCACACGTTTTGCCTGTTATAGTGGGCTAATATTTTGCAAAATAAATGTACAGAAAGTACAAAAAAATTACTTTCTTTCCTAATACTTTTTTCTTTTTGGTGTTTCATCCTCTGCTGGTCAACTGCATGAATACAGTAGATACTACAAGTATGGAAAATGCCTGGAGGATAAAGGTGAAGCTGCACCTTGAGTACTGGGTCCAGGTTTGGGTACCTCAGTACAAGGGAGACATTGAGGTGCTGGAGCCAACGCAGAGGATGGCAGTGAAGCTGAGGAAGGGCCTGGAGAATCAATCTGATGAGGAAAGATTGAGGATGTTTAGTGTGAGGAAGAGGAGGCTCATCGCTCTCTACAACTATCTGAAAGGACACTGTAGAGATGTTGGTGCTGGTCTGTTCTCACAGGTCATTAGCAACAGGACCAGAGGGAAGGGCTTCAAGCTTCAACAAGGGAGGGTTAGATGAGATATCAGGAAAAAATTCTTCCTGGAGAGAGTGGTCAGGCACAGCAACAGGCTGCCCAGGATGGTGGTTGAAGCCCCATCCCTGGATGAGTTTAAAAGACACTTAGATGTGGTGTTGGAGGACCTGATTTAAGGGTGACCTTGTAGAGTAGGGTTGATGGTTGGAGTTGATGATCCCAGGGGTCTTTCCAGCCTGAATGATTACCAGTGGTAATGCTTTATCATGACCATCCACTGTGATTATCTCACAGGTTTGCTTCATAATGTAAAGAAATGCTAGTAGGGCCTAAGATGCAAAGTATTCCAATTATTGATGAGTGGCATGGTTTGTTTGATGTGTGCGCTCCCAACCACCTCCAATAGGAAAAAAGAGGGAACGCGTGCAGGAAACGTTGGGTGGACTAGCCTGGCTTCTGGAGTGTCGTACAGAGCCCCTGCTCTGCACTGGAACTCCTGCACTGCTCATCATTAACTGCTTTTCAGAAAAAACATGACTACAGAGATTCTGAGGAGAAACCCCCTCTCCTTTATTATCTGTCAGAGACTGGCTACTGTCAGAGCACATGAAGGGAATCACTGATCCTCCTTGAAGACTATCTAGTCTTCTTAAGTTGTGACTCCGTTTTCTTTTGACAAATAAAGTATTTCCTCTTTTTACACAGCTAGATGGGGTTTTTTTCAGCTGGAACTCCTAGACTACTTTACATTTCCACTGATCAAGGAATTTTAACTGCAAGTCCTTTCTTTATCCTGCAGCCTATTCTAACCACACATGAGAGAAACCAACAGTGTGAAGTCCTGCAGTCCATCCTGGCTTCGAGACTTCCTGGCAGTGTTCTCCGGTTGCTGTGCAAGAGCAACCAGGTCTGAGCTGTCAGAGACTGCCTAACTGAGATTCCTCTTCAACATGAGGAGAAAACCAAGATCCTAAAAATACACTAAGCTGCCTGTATTTTGATTTTCCAAGGCTTTTTCCTCTCACACTGAGGCACCAATACTTTCCTTCTGCTCGGCATTGCTTGCTGTAGGTGGTCGGGTTTTCCTTTCATAAGCTACTTCTGAACAAAACCTGTTTTTGCTTAGATTTACTTCACTGAAGTTGCCTGGAATTTCTATTTCAACCTCTCAGCTAAATACATTTATTTCTATTTTGTGGGCCATGGAGAACAAGGCACCTTCCAAAAGCATGACTGGAGGTGTCTGTATGCAACACCAGACACTATTCCCTGGTTCAGACCTCAGATGACAATCACAGGACACTAGGGATTGGAAGGGACCTCGAAAGATCATGGGACAGAAGGATCTCTTGTTTCTCAAATCTTCCAGATTAGAAAGAGGGGAAGGAGGGAGATGTCATGCTCCTGTGCTCCATTCATATACTTGTAAACGTTAGGATTTGCTGGCAACCTTATATTTTTCAGAATCTCTTTACAGTGGCTACAGAAACAGTGCGAAAATCAGATACTCTAGCTGATTCATTTATACATTTTACTCCTGTTTAATTACATCTTCTATTTATTTGGTTTCGATTTTGCACATGGTTTTTAAGCTGTGGGAACACTTCAAGTTAGCAAGCATAGAATCATAGAATCATTAGGGATTGGAAGGGACCTCGAAAGATCATCCAGTCCAATCCCCCTGCCACAGCAGGATCACCTAGACCAAGTCACACAGGAACACATCCAGGCGGGTCTTAAACCTCTCCAGAGAAGGAGACTCCACAACCTCCCTGGGCAGCCTGTTCCATTGCTCTATCACCCTCACTGTGAAGAAGTTCCTTTTAATACTGATGTAGAACCTTCTATGTCCTATCACTAGGTGACACTGAGAAGAGCCCACAGTGGAATCACAGAAAGCAGTGGGTTGGAAAGGACCTTGAAGGATCATCTAAGTCCAAGCCCCCTGCTGAAGCAATGTCTTTTTCTTCTCATGACATTTCCCTTTAACAAAATCCTGAAGGTATTTTTTCCTTTATGCTCTATACACAGTTGAGTCAGACAACACTATGGATGTTGAGTCACTGAATCACAGAATCATACAGGTTGGAAAAGACTCTTGGGATCATCAAGTTCAACTTTCAACCCTACCCTACAATTTCACCCCTAAACCAGATCCTCCAACACTACATCTAAGCCACTCTTAAACTCATCCAGGGATGAGGACTCAACCACCACCCTGACCACTCTCTCTGGGAATAATTCTTTCCTGATGTCTCATCTAAACCTGCCCTGTTGAAGTTTGAGAACAATCACTCTGCTTCTGTTGTTAATTACATATGAGAAGAGACCAGCACCACCATCTCTACAGTGTCCTTCTGGACAGTTGTAGAGAGCGATGAGGTCTCCCTTCAGCCTCCTCTTCCTCAGACTAAACAGCCCCAACTCTCTCACTCTCCTCATCAGATTTATTCTCCAGGCCCTTCCCCAGCTTCGTTGCCCTCCTCTGCACTCGCTCCAGCTCCTCGATGTCTCCCTTGTACTGAGGTGCCCAAAACTGGACCCAGTACTCAAGGTGCAGCCTCACCAGTGCTGAGTACAGGGGGACAATCACCTCCAACTCCAATGACCACAAAGTCAACTGATTGACCACAGAGTCAACTAATCAGCATCACAGTGCTCATTGGGACCTAAACATTTGGACAACAACTTTTATCAAGCAGTAAATCAAGGAAGGCTCATGGAACACCATAATCAAGACCCTTCCAATCCCTAATGATTCTGTGATGCTATGACTCTATGACTAACACAGTGACACTTCTAAGAACAAGGTGTTCTGTCCTTCAAGTCCTGAGCCAACTCAGCAGTGAATGGATGCACTTGAATATGAACAGTTTTATAATTTACAACACATTTAGGAAGAAATCTCCCAAGCAACTAATTAAACACAACAACTCGTAGAGATGATCCTTCACTTCAAAGCCAGAGAAGTCGCTCTGGATCGTGTATTTACTGTGAAGTGATCGCTGTCTTTACGTCGGTCTTCATTTCATTTGTCACAATTAAGTACTGTGCCCCAGCAGAGCTCCCTGATAGCATCTCACACAGAGACTGGCTGCCATTTATTATACAGGAGCTGATTTATCTCACTGAGTGGGCAAACACACACACACACACAGAGAAATAGAGGGGGGAAAATGCATCCACGAGTATTTATTCAAAATGCTGCACCTCAGCAACTAAACAAGAAACTCATTTGGATTCCTTCCCAATTCTTGTGTCAAATGGTGTGCTGGACTCAAGCACTCATTCATCAAGTCCCTCACTGGTCAGCATTTCTTTTCCCCTTGCTGTTTCATCTTTGTCATTGCTCTTCACTAAATACTAAATGCTCTTCTCCTCATTACAGAATCATTGTGGCTGGGAAAGACCTCTCAGATCATGAAGTCCAGCCTATGACCTAACATCACCACAAGCAGCTAGATCTAAGGGCCACATCCACTCTGTCCTTCAACACCTCCAGGGATGGGAAGTCCACCACTGCCCTGGGAAGTCCATTCCAATTCCGTAAGGAAGGGCTTCCTAAAATCCAACCTAACCCTCCATTGGCAGCTTCAGGCACTGCCCTCTTCTCCTGGCACTAGTTGCCTAGGAGAAGAGCCTGACCTCCACCTGACTATAACCTCTGTTCAGGTCACTGTATAGAGGGAGAAGGTTACCCCTGAGTTTCTTCCAGGCTAAACAACCTCTGCTTCCTCAGCCTCTTCGAAGAATCATAGAATCATTAGGAATTGGAAGGGACCTCGAAAGATCATCTAGTCCAATTCCCCTGCCACAGCAGGATCACCCAGACCAAGTCACACAGGAACACATCCAGGTGAGTCTTAAACATCTCCAGTGAAGGAGACTCCACAACCTCACTGGGCAGCCTGTTCCAGTGCTCTGTCACCCTCACTGGGAAGAAGTTCCTTCTGATATTTATATGGAACCTCCTCTGTTCCAGCTCACAACCATTGCCCCTCATCCTATCACTACATGACACTGAGCAGAGCCTGGCTCCATCCTCCTGACACCCACCCATCACATATTTATAGACATTAATGAGGTCACCCCTCAGTCTCCTCTTCTCCAAGCTCAAGAGACCCAGCTCCTTCAACCTCTCCTCATAAGGGAGGTGCTCCATTTCCTTTATGTTGCTCTAGGCTGGACCCCCTCCAGCTGCTCCGTGTCCTTCTGGAACTCAGGGGCCCAAGACTTTCCTTCCAGTCCGTTCCCCAGCTTCATTGCTCTCCTCTACCCATTCTAGCACCTCAACACCTTTCTTGAAGTGAGGGGCTCAGAGCCCTGAGCACAGTAGTGTCGAGGGGAGGCCTCAATATTTACTATCAGTTCACTCACTGGTTTCTGAACTTGCAGGTTAGGCGAAATGCAAACACTGCGACAACGCGTGCAGCACGTCTGGGTGGTTGGAACAAGAATTATTACAATTGCTGTGAACATTCAGGATGTTGCTACCAGCAAGAAGGCATTATCTGTCTCGTTCACTTCTGTTCTTATTTTGACCGCATAATATTTCTAATTAAGTCTGCTGTAACAATTGTGTTTTATGAACAACATTTAATAAAGGCATTGCTGCTTTCTCATTTATTCTCTCATTTATTCTGTAAAGGTTATTAAGTTAATGCAACTGTCACTTTTAAATTGTGAGGAAAGAAGCCCGAGGAGTATTGTAACTAAAATCAAACAGAAATTAGAGGTTCACATACTAGGTATGAATTAATGCTGGGTGATTGAGTCATTTATCGAGCGCAATTAAGAGGCGTGTGGAAGGTTGGGGGTTTGTTTCCAAGTTCCTTATAAAGTCTTAACTAAAATCAAATACTAAGCCACAAATAAATTCCTTTTTAAAAACAGAGCACATCATCAAGCCAACACACAGAGTCTGGGACTTGCAGATCTGAAGTGATTTACTGCCACTACACAGCCAAAGCTGCACACCAAGGTATCAAAACCTGCCACATCCCACAGAGGTGAGACCACCCAGGTTAGTCGATGCTCAGTGCAGAGATAGTGCTTGAACTTTTGCCTTCTTCTAGGCCTAAAACATTTTCTTCCATTTATCTCCACTTTTAATACAGTTATTTTGAGAGCTATTGAAAAACACAACAGGGAGAAAAATTTATGTCTATACCTTGCTTCAGCTTTTGCTTTGGAAGCGTCTGAACATCATCAGCCCACATCTCTCAGGCAAAATACTTCAAAAAAACCAGCATCATCATAATAATAATAAATCACAGAATCACAAAACATTAGGGTTAGGAAGGGACCTCCAAAGATCATCCAGTCCAATTCCCCTCCCACAGCAGGATCACCTAGACCAAGTCACACAAGAACATGGCCAGGCGGGTCTTAAACATCTCCAGACAAAAAGACTTGACAACCCCCCTGGGCAGCCCCTTCCAGTGCTCCGTCACCCTCACTGGGAAGAAGTTCCTTCTCACAGTGATGTGGAACCTCCTCTGTTCCAGTTCATACCTGTTGCCCCTTATCCTATCATTAGATGCCACCGAGGAGAGCCTGGCTCCGTCCTCCTGACAGCCAACCTTTCCATCTATCTCAACATTAAAGAGGTCACCCCTCAGTCTCCTTTTCTCCAAACTGAAGTCTCCCCCAGCCTTTCCTCATCAAGGAGATATTTAAAAAACCTCCCTTGCATTACAAACATTTCAATGCCAGATCCAAATGAAATCTCTTTCTGAATTTACTGCCAGAAAACCAAAATATCATTTAGATGGAAAGATCAAAACCACCCACACACTGACACACAGTGATAAATTGATGCAGGTCAAAAATTGAAAGGAGACAGCATGTTAAGTGACAGCAAATACACGTGGACTTCTTCATTAAAAGAGTCACTTAGTGATTTACTGTGATAGAACATTCCATGAACTTCATGTATTTGTGTCCTGGAAATCAATACTGACACTGGGTTTCAAAGCAAGTGCTGCAAGTGAACCTTTAGCAGGAAGCTCGAAGCCATAAAATTAATAGCTGTGGACAGTACACTCAGGACTGGCTCATAAATGCCAAGTGAGAAACTCTTGTGATTTCAATTGAAAGGTGTTTTCACAAGCTGTGTGGACTTAAGGAAGCTGCTGTCCTATGACCTTTGCTCTCTAGTAATGGGGTTAAATTCAAGTGTATTTTTAGCATCAGTTAGAACCACAGAACATTAGGGATTGGAAGGCACCTTGAAAGACCATCCAGTGCAATCTCCCTGCCACAGCAGGATCACCTAGATTCAGTCAAACAGGAACAGGTTGGCTGTAAACACCTCCAGAGAAGGAGACTCCACAACCCCACTGGGCAGCCCCTTTGAGCGCTCTGTCACCCTCACTGGGAAGAAGTTCCTTCTCAAACAGTTGTGGAGCCTCTTATGGTCCAGCTTACACCCACTGCACTCAGCTATATAATTATTCCTCCTCTCTCTGGCTTCTTGCTTGGAACAGTTTTGCTGTCCAACAGATTCACAGAACATCAGGGATTGGAAGGGACACCTAGACCAAGCTGCACAGGAACATGCCTAGATCAACAAGCTGCTGCTACCATGGGAAGCCAAACAGCAACGAGAACAGCAGACAGCATGATCTCTTCAGCTTTGCTTCATTAGCAATGCAGACTAAAACTTTCCTTTGACACAACATCAAATGAAGAGGAAAATATTCTAATGCCGAAGTCATAAATATTAAAAAACATATATAAAATACAAGGGTAGCAGTATAGAAATAAAACCAACAACTAAATGACCTGGGCAAAATAAAGTAGCTTTCAAGTTATTGTTTCTTACAACAAATCACATCCCCATCAGTATTAACAATTATTTTAATCATACAGACAAGTTGCTGTTGTATTTTCCATCATATCATTACGACCTCAAATATCATAGAATCATTAGGGATTGGAAAGGACCTCGAAAGATCATCCAGTCCAATCCCCCTGCCACAGCAGGATCACCCAGACCAAGTCACACAGTCAGTCTGGGTTAGAAGGGACCACGGGATCATCCAATTCCAACTCCCCTACCATGGGCTGGGACACTCCACCAAATATAATAGGATATTTTAGGTTGGAAAAGACCTTTAAAATACCACAGAATCACAGAATAATGATGATTGGAAAGGAACTCCTAGATCACCAAGTCCAACCAGACCCACATCTGATCGATCAACAAACACAAACTGATCCCCTCCATCCCTGCGACTACAGCACCATGGCTACAAGTTTCTTAAACACCTCCAGGGATGGTGACTCAACCACTGCCCAGGGAAGGCCATTCCAGTGCCTCATCACTCTTCCTGTGAAGAATTTCCTCCTAATATTCAACACAAACCTCTCCTGCCCCAACTTCAGACCATTTCCCCTGGGTTTGTCATTAGTTACTACGGAGAGAGGCCAACACCCACCTCACTACAGCCTCCTTTCAGGTAGCTGTAAAGGGCAATGAGGTCCCCCCACCTTCAAAGAGTAGAAAGGAAGGAGTTGAAGAAGCAGCTGTAATGAGGGACCTGAGAAGAAAAGAGATGGTGGAAACAGGGGTCTGACACCGCGACGAGTGGATTAATGCGAATGAGACAGAGCAGAGCTGACAGGGGAGGATAATGTTATCAAGATGTTTCTGTAGCCTTCATTCCTTTGGTTACTGCATAATGCACCTGCAGCTGCTATAATCAGGCACAATCATTCCAAAGGGAAAATAAGCCAAATAATGCAGGTTCTGTGCTAAGGCTAAAAACACAGACAGACATTGGAGCGCTCAGGAACACGTGAGAAACATAATAGGCAGGGGTTGTGCTGCTAGGGACTGGTGTTCCACAAAGGAAAAGCAGCACAAGAGGGTCAACACTAAAGAGTGAAAGGTCCCATCCTTGCGTAGAATGTCTTCAGTAATTAGGCACGAGGGATTCAAACGGCACAAAGCGGGCACGCGTGGAGTATTTTCTAACTCCTGCTTTCCTAGATGTGAAGGAGGCGCACGCTGGAGTCTAAGTGAGCAAGTTCCTGTAAGTCTCCTGTTGATCTTGGTGGCCTGGCTGGGACAAACTGGAGCGGGAACGTTCAGTGGGAACATATCAGATAAAATTCAGGACTTCCTGACAAGCTTTGATTGCTGTTTTACCAACAAATCTGGGGGAAGAGACAGTCAATTGCTCTTCCTTATGAACATTTGGAAGGGACCTCAAATGCCTGTTGAGACAGCATCTGGAATATTGTGTCCAGTTCTGGGCTCCTCAGTTCCAGAAGGGCACAGAACTGCTGGAAAGAGTCCAGAGCAGAGCCACGAAGTTGAAGTAAGAGTGGAGCATCTCCCTGCTGAGGAAAGGCTGAGGGAGCTGGGGCTCTTGAGATTGGAAAAAAGGAGAGAGAGGGGTGACCTCATTAATGTTGATAAACATGTGAAGGGTGGGTGTCAGGAAGATGAAGTCAGGCTCTGCTCAGGGGCACCCAATGATAGGACAAGGGGCAATGGGTGTGAACTGGAACAGAGGAGGTTCCAAATGAGAGAAGGAACTTCTTCACGGTGAGGGTGACAGAGCACTGGAAGGGGTGGCCCAGGGTGGGTTGTGGAGTCTCCTTCTCTGGGGATGTTTAAATTCAGCTGCATATGTTCCTATGTGACTTGATCTAGGTGATCCTGCTGTGGCAGGGGGATTGGACTAGATGATCTTTCGGGGTCCCTTCCACTCCCTAATGTTCTGTGATGCTGTGATTCTCACTTCTGCATCGCAGGCAGATTGCAGGGCTCACAAAAACTTCTGAGTCTGATTTTACAAATGGTGCAGGTCTTTATAAACACTGTCCCTTGTTTCACACTGATTAGTGGGCCATTTGTCTCCTACTGGTGCCTCCCTGTACTGAAAACAAACACACAGAGCTTCCATCCAGTTTGATGGCTTTTTGCTAGCTTTCTTCTCTGTTCAGTTATTTGGCTCCTGTCACGGAGCTGACTTCCACACCAAGGCACAAATTCACCGCCCTCCCACAGCGATGCTTGGCAGCAGGCAGCGTGAAGCTGAGCTCTGATTTCATGTCAGCCCTGGCTCAGCATCCCAGCGAGCTTCCCGGGGGCCGGTACTGCCGGGGAATTCCTGCTGAGGATTCAATTAGCGCTACAGCCAAGTGCAGCCGTGCCAGGAGGGGACACGACAGCCTGTGTCCCACCCGCGTGGCCTTAAAGCCCAGGTTTGGACCTTTAATTTGTGGCTGCTGCTCACTAGTCTCTCATCTTAAAGGACAAGTGTTCAAGGGAATGGTTGCACATTCTGCTGCTCAGGAGGGAGCAGGGTTTATGAGAGCCGGGTCAGCAAAGTAATAATAAAGAGCTGAAGGCTTATGTCAAAATGAAGCAGGACAGTCAATTCTGCTTATTTTTAGGGCCTTAAATTTCACTTGCCTGGAATATTTTAATTTCTCTTTGTCCATCATTGAAAGAGCTCTGCTCAATTTTTGACATTAATAACAATTTAATGAATGACTCTGAGCAGAGAGAAGGCTGCTAAGCACCCCTGGAAAAGGAGTTTCTTTAAGCTGAGCATTCAAATTTGAAGGAGATTAACTTAACAAACGCTTCTGGGATGACTAGTTGTCCACTCTGGCAACATCTTGCATTGTAGCTCTTGAAACATAAGAATGATGCTTCCAAGTGGAAGGTGATCTGGTTCAATATTTCACAGAATCACAGAATATTAGGGATTGGAAGGAACCTCGAAAGATCATCTAGCCCAATCCCCCTGCCAAGCAGGATCACCTAGATCAAGTCACATAGGAACATATGCAGGTGGAATTTAAACATCCCCAGAGAAGGAGACTCCACAACCCACCCTGGGCAGCCCCTTCCAGTGCTCTGTCACCCTCACTGCGAAGAAGTTCTTTCTGATATTGATGTGGAACCTCCTGTGTTCCAGCTGACACCCATTGCCCCTTGTCCTACCAGTAGATGCCACTGAGCAGAGCCTGGCTTCATCCTCCTGAGACCACCCTTTACATATTTATAAACATTTTTCCTAACTAGGAGTTCAGAGAATATTAGGGATTGGAAGGGACCTTGAAAGATCCTCTAGTCCAATCCCCCCGCCACAACGGGATCCCCTAGATGCTGCCCATGTATCTCCTCTATGGACCCTGCAGGCACAGCAAAGGATCAAACCAGACAATTAAAGGATGAATTTGGCAGACTTTTCGCACAAGTATCCTATGGACCATGTTGAGATAATATAATGAACATGTCACAGACATAAAATAAAGACATAACGCCACTGGCAGAACTTTAAAACCACCACAAAACAAACTGCAATTGAAAATCTGGCTGCAAGAGAACAACTGTGTATTTGTAATGTTTAAGGGAGCTGAAAAGACAGTGGAATTAAAGTAGATCAAGACGGTCTAATCTCTGTAGTGATTTGTGCACAGCACCTACAGCCTGATATTGTGCAACAGAGGAGAATGACTGGGCTTTACGGGCAGCTCTGAGACGTAAAGACGTGCTTGTGCTTTCACAGTAAGCTGGAGTGATCCTACCACCCGTGTTGAAACCACTTGGTTTTCAAATACTTATCTGTAAGGAAAATACATTCACTCTGATTCTCCCAATTCCTTTTGCAGAACTTCAGCCTTAAGAAGCAATTGCCCAGCCTGTCTCTTTAAGGTGAGTACCTGCTAATGACACAGACTGCAGGTGAAGGAGCTAAGGCAGAGGGATGCTGAGAGTTCCCCTCCCCAGAACCAGGCACCATCGTTAAGCCCTTTGGCTCTGTCTGAAGACAGAAAGCAGATAGAGATGTTGCAGCTCCTTGTAGCTGAAATTTCCCTACTGCTGTCACACCAAGAGGGAGAACAGTTGGCTTACTGCAGTGATGAATGAGAAAGTCATTACTATGAGATGCGTCAACGTTAATGTTCCTTCCTCCATTGGCACTGTTTCACCACTACAGGTCTTCCCTGAAGAAGGGAAAACACTGCTGCTAACTTCATTTTCCACTACTTCATCTGCAGTCGCTGCTGATGCTGCACTGCACACTGCTTTACTTCAGTGCTGAGGAGAATGAGGACACCAAGCAATTGGAACTGCTTTTTTTCATATGGATCCAAACATCCCTATTTGCAGATTTTTAGGCAGAACAGAATGGAATAGAACTGGATGTCATTTACATCATCAAAACACTCATTACAGTTTGGGTCTTGAAAATCATAGTGAACAAATGTGTGTCACTGGAATATAAATTCAGCATTGTGATTGCCGTGAAGCATCTGCATAGGATGGACCAGTGTTCTGCAGAGCATCCAGATTTTACTGGAACCTGAGACTCTTTTCCACACAAGCACTTCTGATCTCAGGAAGTGCCATTCCCCTGTATCCTTATCACACAAACACAGAACACTAGGGATTGGAAGGGACCACAAAAGATCATCCAGTCCAATCCCCCTGACACAGCAGGATCACCTAGATCCAGTCGCACAGGAACACAGCCAGGTGGGTTGTAAATGTCTCAGAGAAGACGACTTGACAAACCCCCTGGGCAGCCCCTTCCAGTGCTCTGTCATCCTCACCATGAAGTTCCTTCTCATGTTGATGTGGAACCTCCTCTGTTCCAGCTCACACTCATTGCCCCTTGTCCTATCATCAGGTGCCACTCAGCAGAGCCTGGCTCCATCCTCCTGACACCTGCCCTTTCCATATTTAACAACATTAATGAGGTCACCCCTCAGTCTCCTCTTTTCCAAGCTCAAAAGACCCAGCTCCCTCAGCCTTTCCTCAGCAGGGAGATGTTCTTCTCCCTTCCTCATCTTTATGGCTCTGTGCTGGAGTCTTCCCAGCAGTTCTGCGCCCTTCTGGAACTGGACACAACACTCCAGACATGGTCTTATCAGGGCAGAGTAGAAACTCTTTCAATCTGCTAACCATCCAGCCTCCAATTAGTAAAAGATATTTTGGTCAGTCTCTTGATGGGAAAACTTGGGCAGGTTTTGCTGGAGTACCTGGTTTACAATAACTTCTGCTTGGATTCTTTTCTCTCCTACTCTGTTATTCAAGCTCATATAGACTTTGTGCCAAAAATGCAGCAACAGAAGCTGAGCCTCCTTCTCTGGAGGCGTTCAAAACCCACCTGGATGCGTTCCTATGCAACTTGGTCTAGGTGGTCCTGCTCTGGACTAGATGACCTTTGGAGGCCCCTTCCAATTCCTAATGTTCTGTGAGCCTGTGTAACAGAACCTGGCCTCATACAGAACACTGAGATGACTGTAAATGCCACTCCTACACTTGGTGGATTACAAACACTGGCTATAAACAGCCCCAAATTGGCTTCCACCTGCACCTCTAAGCTTACACATTCAGATAAAGAGTCGGCGAGCGCTCCTCCTAAACGCCTCTGTTTGCTTTGTCCAGCTTGACCCAAAATTGAGATTTATTTTTTCAAAATAGGCTTTATGCTCCCTCAGAGGCTGCCCGAGCTATTTTAAGCACCACGTAAACCACATGGACATAGCGCCGCTGCCTCCAACGCCGCTCTGTGAAGAAATTGAACTCCATTCCCACCATCTATTGCTCACAAATGCCTCATTGTCCCTTTGACAAATGGGCTGTGGCAAATTGCTGAGATCGTCTCTCGCAGCAGCGCAGTTTCAAAGATTCATGCCACTGAATTCTCTCCCTCTAAGGCTGAAGCCTCGCCTCAAATATCCAAATATTGCAGCTTAATAAAATTTTAAAGACTGAGAGACCCTCTCCCGGGATCGGCTGTCCAACATCCTTTGAAAAGGAGAGACAGAAACAGCCTCCACCCCAGAGTTCTGAATGTCTTAGTCTTTGGGAACATTAAAAAAAGGGACACAGCAAGGGATGTTTTTCACTGAAAAAAAAACCCAACCCCTGCATCTGCTTTTTGATGTGAAAATGATAATGTTTTGATCTCCTGTTGAAGACTGTGTCAGGGATACTTATTTTAAATGTTAGAATCCTGTTTGCAGTGAACAAGCACAGCTGCAGTTATCTTTCTTCTGTCATTTTTAAATATCCACTGCTTTTGTGGAACTTTCTTGGGAATTGCGGCGATGTTTCCGTCACACACGGAGCTTTGCCCTGATATCTGCTCTCAGCATCACCCGCTCAGCGAAGCAGCTGCTTTGAAGCAGCAGCTTCGTTCGGGCTTTCCTCCCTGCCCTGAAGAAAGAACAAACTTCACCGTAGTTCACGACGTCTCTGATTTTCATAGAATCACAGAATCATTAGGGATTGGAAGGGACCTCGAAAGATCATCCAGTCCAATCCCCCTGCCTCAGCAGGATCACCCAGACCAAGTTGCACAGGAGCACATCCAGGCAGGTTTTACGCCGTGCTACTCATTTGAAGCAAGCAGGTTATCCTGCTTTTACCCACATTTTACAGGCAGAAACAGTTAAATGACAGACTGTAGGGATGACACAGAAGAGACTTCACTAGTGCACGGGGCACAGCTCATAGAATCATAGAATCATCATGGCTGGAAAGGACCTCCAGGGTCATCGAGTCCAACCTCTCTCCTAGTGTCTAACCACTAGACCATATACCTAAGCACCACGTCCACTCATTCCTTAAACACCTCCAGGGATGGTGACATCACCAACTCCCTGGACAATCCACTCCAGCACCTAACCACCCTCTCAGTAAAGAATTTCCTTCTAACATCCAGTCTAAACCTCCCCTGACACAACTTGAGGCCATTTCCCCTCGTCCTATCATCACCAATTGGAGAGAAGAGACCAACACCAGCCTTGCTACAACCTCCCTTAAGGTAGTTGTAGAGGGCAATAAGGTCTCCTCTCAGTCTTCTCTTCTCTTCTCCAGACTAAAGAGCCCCAGCTCCCTCAGCCTCTCCTCACAACCTCCAGCCCCTTCACCAACTTGATTTCCCTTCTCTGGACTCGTTCCAGCACCTCAATGTTCTTCCTGTACTGTGGTGACCAAAACTGGACACAGTACTCGAGGTGCGGTCTCACAAGGGCCCAGCACAGGGGCACAATCACCTTCCTGCTCCTACTGGTCACGCTGTTTCTGATAGAGGCCAGGATGCCATTGGCCTTCTCGGCCACCTGAGCACACTGCTGGCTCGTGTTCAGTCGGCTGTGGATCAACACCCCCAGGTCCTTCTGCACCAGGCAGCTCTCCAGCCACTCTTCTCCAAGCCTGTAGCGCTGCTGGGGGTTGTTGTGACCAAAGTGCATGACCTGGCACTTGGCCTTGTTAAACCTCATACAAGTGAGCTCAGCCCATCGCTCCAGCTTGTCCAGATCCCGCTGCAGAGCCTCCCTACCCTCCAGCAGATCGACACTCGTGCTCAAAGAACTCATCAGGCTGCTGGTGAAAGCCAGCACTGGGCAGGGACCAAGTGGTGCTGCAGCTGCACTCGGTGCATTATCTCACCAGGTTCTGCACTGCCCTCAGAGGAAAAGCTCACTAGGTTTTGGTTCCCCCAATCCCTTCCATTGCTCATGACTAGAAATAACTTGGGAAGGAGAGAAGAGTAGGAAGGCAAAATAAGTTTTGCAGCTGAATTGTGGCCTCTGGAGCAGGCAACACAGAGACTGAGTGCGTCCCAGCAGCAGCGGGAAGGTGCACCTGCAGCTCAGGGCTCTGCACGTGCCTGGTGATGCCGCTGGCAGATGGCCTGAGGTTAGGACCTGTACCTTCTCATCCAGGTGCTGGAGTCCAGCCCAGTGATGCTAAACTCATGAGGGCTAACCCCAGTGAATCCACAACAATCAGACCCCTGCATGAGGCATTAAAACGCCGTTCTTGTTGGGCGCCAGCCGATGAACCTCCTCCTTGCCGTGAAAACCCAGAGGACGACAAGCCTGCACCTTGCTACTCATTCTGTTTGCATCGTTAACAGCAAAAATCATTCTAATCATCATCAAGTCAGAGTTAGAGAGGTGTCACTTCTAAGGGTTAGTTCCCTTTTTATGCCTCAATGAAGGAATTAGTTAGTTTCCTTCTAATCAAACCTGAGCAAAGATTTTCATGAAGGTTCAGTAACACTTGTAGTCAGCATATGTTTGGAAGGCTAGTGCCCACCCCAGACTCTTCCAGCAGGGAAAACTGACTGTTGGCTGACAACCAGAGGAATGACAGTCGGAGGCAGAGGTTGTACAGACTGCAGCTGGGGAGTTAACAGTCCAGCATCTGTGCCCAGAGACATTGTTCTGGTAGTTTAAGGTCACACGTGAGACTGGAAGTGGAGTGACGCATGGGGACACACATCTTGTTCTGGCATCTGGGTGAGTAAAGGGGCAGCCTAAACTTTCAGGAGCAGGATTGATAACTGTCACCACAGTCTCCACAAATAATCATCAGTGAGTTCTAAATCTTGACCAGCATCCCTCTCCAGCCTCAGACCTACCTCTTTAATTAAAGAGAATCCAGGACAGAGACACAAAGAAAATGAAGGGAGTGGAACATGTCCCCGATGAGGAAAGGCTGAGGGAGCTGGGTCTCTTGAGAGGGGAAAAAGGAGATTGAGGGGTGACCACACTCATGCTTATAAATATGTGAAGGGTGGGTGTCAGGAGGATGAAGCCCGGCTCTGCTCAGGGGCATCTAGTTATAGGACAAAGGGCAGTGGGAGTAAGCTGGAACAGAGGAGGTTCCACATCAATAAGGGAAGGAAGTTCTTCCCAGTGAGGGTGACTGGAAGGGGCTGCCCAGGGGGGTTGTGGAGTCTCCTCCTGTGGAGATGTTTAAAACCCACCTGGCCATGGTCTAGGTGATCCTGCTGTGGCGGGGGGATTGGACTAGATGATCTTTCGAGGTCCCTTCCAATCCCTAATGTTCTGTGATGTCTTTTATATCCACATCCACCCTGTCCTAAACAGAGGTACCTCCTTAACAGAGCCTGTCAGATTCATTTTTGCTTGTGAAATACGTGAAAGCTGTTGCAACCACATTAGGTGCTGGAAGAGAAGAAGAATGAGAGATATTTAATGAGAATTAATGAGAGATGTACTAAAACCTGAGCTCTGAGTGTTCCCCACACTCACGCAGGCGTTAAGAGAGAGAGAGAGAGTTTCAAAACTTTCAAATTCCATCCTATTAATCAATACCAGAACACTTTGTGGTAAAACTCTGGAGTAATTAATGCCCAGATGAAGTTATAAAGTAATGGGCTGTTTATGCTGTTTCAAGCACACCAGCTCGTCTCCATCTTCCAGCTACAAAGAGCTGCTTAGGGAATAATCAATCATGTCTACCAAGTTAGCAAAGATTACTTGTTTGGAGTACTAACTGCAGAAAATAGTTCAAGCTCCTCCAGTTCCAGCTGTTTTGGTCAGGGATTAGAACCGGCTGCCCAGGGAGGTGGTGGAGTTGCCATCTCTGGAGTAGTTCAAAAAGCACACAGATGTGGCCTTGGGGAACACGGTTTAGTGGGCAGTGTGGGGTTGGGTTGGCAGTTGGACTTCAGGATCTTGTGGGTCTCATCCAACCTTTATGATTCTATGACTCCTTGTCTCCTCTGGAGACATTTAAACCCGCCTGGATGTGTTCCTGTGTGACTTGCTCTAGGTGATCCTGCCCTGGCAGGGAAATTGGACAGATGATCTTTTGAGATCCCTTCCAATGCCTAATGTTCTGTGATGACTTTTTCTATGAGTCTCCTCCTCTGGAGATGTTTAAAACCCACCTGGACATGTTCCTGTGTGACTTGCTCTAGGTGATCCTGCTGTGGCAGGGGGATTGGACTAGATGATCTTCTGAGGTCCCTTCCAATCCCTAATGTTCTGTGTGTATACGTGTTATGACAGAAAGCACCAAACCCTCTTCCTTCCACCCACACCACACCAAACGATTAGAAGACTCAAAAAACCACCTGTGGGCTCATCATATATTTTGTAAAACAGGTTCCAAGTGGCAACTCCATAGTACCCTGTATTCCAGCCTCTTGGGTTGGTGCCTATGAGTTACTGAAGGAGTTCTTACAGCCCAGGGAGGTGTTTGAATTGCTATCTCTGGATGTGTTTAAAGATTGCTTGGATGAGGAGTTGGGGGATGTGATTTAGGGGTGAACTTGTAAGATAGGGTAGATGGTTGGACACGATGATCCCAGGGGTCTTTTCCAACTAGAGTTGGACTTTTCTGTCCTACAGAAAGTATAAATGGAAACCAAGATGCCTGCTCTCTCTGAACAAAATGAAGCCTGCAGAACTAAAGGACATTGTAGAGAGGTGTGTGCTGGCCTCTTCTCACAAGTAAACAATGACAGGACGAGAGGGAACAGCCTAAAGCTGCATCGAGGGAGATTTAGGACATTAGGAAAGAGCATTTCTGGGAAAGAGTTGTAAAGCACTGGAACAGGCTGCCCAGGGAGGCGGCTGAGTCACCATCCCCTGGTGTGATCAAAAGTCGTACAGATGAAGTGCTTTAGGGGTTATAAAGACAAGAGGAGGGTTAAAGGTTGGACTGGATGATCTTATAGATCTTTTCAGACTTAATGTTTCTGTGATTCTGTGAGATCTCTTCATTCCACAACATTTGCCCTGCACTGGTAATTTGGACTTGGTTTGAACCACCCCCTTGCTCAGTGACACTTCAGTGGCTCTGGCAGAAAGCAAAACTCATGTATTTTTCTTCTACCTTAAGTCCTTAAATAAACTAATTGAGCGATGAACTAATTAAACTAATTGAAGCCACAAGAAGTGGGGCTCTGTGTCTCTCAGACATTCTCTTGGTTGGTTGAAGCGAAGTCGTGCTATAGTGCTCACAGGGTAAAAGCTGCACCGGACGGAGCGCTGCTGTTGAGCTCTAAGACAGGAGAACTAATACAGAGTCTAAATCTGGTGTCTACTTGTCTCTCCAAAAAGCCGTTCTACTGAGCCAGCTGGAGCATGCTGATCATCTGGGCAAGAACAACCCCAGGGACCAGGATAGGCTGGGGACTGACCTGTTGGAGACTAGTTTGGGAGAAAGAGACCTGGGGGTCCTGGTGGACAGAAGGACGACTATGAGCCAGCAATGTGCTCTTGTGGCCAAAAAGGCCAACAGCATCCTGGGGTGGATCAGAAGAGGGGTGGTTAGCAGATCAAGAGAGGTTCTTCTCCCCCTCTCCTCTGCCCTGGTGAGACCACACCTGGAGTGTTGTGTCCAGTTCTGAGCCCCTCAGTTCAAGAGGGATGTGGAGCTGCTGGAGAGGGTCCAGCGTAGGGCAACGAAGATGATGAAGGAGGTGGAGCACCTCCCTTACAAGGAGAGGCTGAGGGAGCTGGGTCTCTTCTTGGAGAAGAGGAGACTGGGGGGTGACCACACTAATGTCTATAAATATGTGACGGGTGGGTGTCGGGAGCATAGAGTTGGGCTACTCTCAGTGTCATGTAGTGATAGGACGAGGGGCAGTGGGTGTGAGCTGGAACATAGAAGGTTCCACATCAATCTGAGAAGGACCTTCTTCCCAGTGAGGGTGACGGAGCACTGGAACAGGCTGCCCAGGGTGGCTGTGGAGTCTCCTTCTGTGGAGATGTTCAAGACCCGCCTGGATGTGTTCCTGTGTGACTTGGTCTAGGTGGTCCTGCTCTGGCAGGGGGATTGGACTAGATGATGTTTCGAGGTCCCTTCCAATCCCTAATGATTCTGTGATTCTATGATTCTATGATCAGTCTCCTGCTCTACTGCACACGCTTCGGAGAGTGTTTTATTTTTTCCAGACCGTGCCAGACGATGCCAGCGCTCTTGCCATTTTCTTCATCAGCAACTTTATTTACTCATCCTGCATTTGAAATCCTCAAGTTTAAATAACGTGACCATATCTAATTTTGCTGAGTTTACTCGGGGCTGAAGCAGTGAGTTTATCTCCTTGGCACATGGGGAAAGACCGTTAAATTGAAATTAATATTATATATTTTTACATCTACATTATTTATACTCAGAAATATACTCTCAACCATGCTGTCCATAAAAATTCTCTCTGTGTGTGTCCTTATGCATATTTATAGGCACAGCCACACAGAACGTTAGGGATTGGAAGGGACCTCAATAGATCATCCAGTCCAATCCCCCTGTCACAGCAGGATCACCTAGATCAAGTCGCACAGGAAGATATCCAGGTGGGTTTTCAATGTCTTCAGAAGACATTGGCTAAAGAAATCAGCCAACATACATGTCCTGCTAATACATGAAATTCTAAAGCTAGGATGGACTGTCTCAGTGTCATCTAATGATAGGACATGGGGAGCTGGAACACAGGAGGTTCCACATAAATATGAGAAGGAATTTCTTCCCAGTGAGGGTGACAGAGCACTGGAAGGGGCTGCCCAGAGGGGTTGTGGAGGCTCCTTCTCTCGAGACATTTGAAACCTACCTGGACACGTTCCTATGTGACTTGATATAGGGGATCCTGTGGTGGTGTGGGATTGGACTGGATGGTCTTTTGAGGTCTTGTCCAACCCCCTGATCATCTGTGTGATTCTGCGACACACAGCTGGCTCAGCAACACCTGCCTGGAGCTGGCCATGCCTCGCTGCCCCCAGGAACAATGCAGTAGCTTCCCATGCCAGGCACACTGTACTAAACCATCACACCTAGCTGCTGCTGAAGGACCACTGGGAAAGGTGTGAGACGCCCTCTTCTCCCCTTCATTACACTGAGAAGTCTGACCTAGGCAGGTCCTGATCATCTCATGATGATGTCAGATGCACCACAGCAGGATGTCAGTCCAACCCTTGCCTGAATTAGAGGGGACAAACTTGCCTTCCTTTAAATTCCAGTACTCAGAGCAATCTTTAGCTTCGTGCTCTCACGCTCTGGCACGTACAAAGAGCTTCACAATATGGAGCAGCCAGAGAGACAGACGTAAATAGAGCTGAATTTATAAGATGGAGTCATTTTGTAATAAATTGGTGGAAGAGTTTAGGGGACACTTGTTAAAGTTCTGAAGCTGGCAGGTCTATGAATGGTATCAGCTTTTAAAAAAGCATTTAAAGCCTAAACGATCGCTGCCAAATACTCTCTGTAAGTAATGGAGAAATGCCTCCCATTTAGGGGTAATTACTCATTTCCAAAAGCAGTGGCAAGAGGTGAGACATGAATTGTGCAGTGTTTCATTACATAAGGACACAGTGGGTCTTTTTTTGGAACGTAACCTGCCAAAATCAAGCAGAATGTATCTTATTAATAAATGATGCTTTCTCAAAGGCACTTTGCATTTCCTAGACTAAAGGACAACAGCTAGAAAAGGGTAAGAAGGCTTCTAAAGCTGGAATGATAAATACGATGGCTTCCCTCCTGCCAGATCTGCATTACTTTGCAGCCCCATGGTGCAAAGACTTGAACTTTAAAGTGTGTACTGGGCAATCTAAAGCCTGGAAGGAACTGAGTCTTCACTGCTGACACGTGTCAATGAGCAAGGAGAGGGGCCGGAGTCCTGGAGCTGAACCCTAGGCTCCTGTTTGCAAAGGAATGCTACAATTTCTTAGTGAGCCTAGATGGCAGAGATCAGGTAGGTGTTTGGTGTGTTCCAGATGTGTTTGTTAGGCTGCCTTTGTGTTTCCAAGTTACTGGTGAACACATCCTTTATAACGAATGGACAAGACAACTGTGGCTCTAGCACTTGACAGAATCACAGAACATTAGGGATTGGAAGGGACCTCGAGAGATCATCCAGTCTGATCCCTCTGCCACAGCAGGATCCCCTAGATCCAGTCACACAGGAACATGTTCAAGTGGGTTTTAAACATCTCCAGAGAAAGAGACTCCACAACCTCCCTGGGCAGCCCCTTCCAGGGCTCTGTCACCCTCAGCATGAATAAGTTCCTTCTCAGATTGATGTGGAACCTCCTCTGCTCCAGTCACACCCATTGCCCCACATTCAATCATTAGACAAAAATGAGCAGGGACTGGCACCCACCCTTCAAGTTTTTATCAATATTAATGGAGTCACCCCTCAGTCTCCTTTTTCCGAAACTCAAGAGACACTTCTCCTGAGCCTTTCCTCATCAGGGAGATGTTCCACTCCATCATCTTTGTGGCTCTGCACTGGTTTCTCTCCAGCACTTGTGACACTCTATCCAGCTTGTTCTCATACTATCTGTAATCCACACGTAAATCTCTGTAGTTTGTGTAAAAACTTGAATTGCAGAGGCAGAACTCTGCCCTTCTACACTACCAGCCTGAAGGTCCAGAGGAGAAACCACAGGTCCCCATGTGGCCATAATAAATAGCTGGGGCTATGAATCTCAGCCGAAGCACGATCCGATCATTGCAGCAGGAACGCAACGAAGCAGGACAGTTATGATGGAGTTATTGTGCTGCTGGAAGCACCAGGGATAAACAGGAGCTCTCAGCAGTGTCACAAGAAGGTTAAAAAAGGAAATGTGATTTCTGTAAACCTGGGGATTCAAAGACGCCACCAGCATATCCAACACAAGAACCATTTCACGTATGAGGAATCAGAAAGGCTGCTTCTTAGAGACTCTGTGACTAACGCTCTTCGGACGTAATTGGATGAAGTGGGTGGTAAAGCTGAAACTCTAATAATTATGCAGTCATTTCTTGCTTGTAGGAATAGAACGGGACTCAAAACAATAAATATCCATTAATTAACAATCGGAGGAACTGCCAGGAAAACCGCCTGTTGTTCACGCAGCTAAATGTGCAATGAGCTGGGTGGGATGGACTAGATGATCTTTTGAGGCCCCTTCCAATCCCTGATGATTCTATGAAATACAGCAGTCTTGGAAGCAGAATGGCTCTAGGGCTTTAATGAGATGCCGTGACCTCACTGACACAACCTCCACTCCAAGGGAGAGGTAATTCCCAGCAGTGCCACAGCCGGTGACGCCTGAACAACAGCAGGCCAAGGGAGAGGAAGGAGAAAGGCTCTGGGTCACCACGCTAAGGTCTAAACTGGGATCCTGACTGCTCTTTGCTTCATCTGTGCCCTGAGCTGAGCGCTGCAGAGATGACCGTCACCAGCAAGTCGGAGCCAGCTGTGACAAGAGCCCTGGTGGGGTGGGACTTGTCATGAGACAGAGAGACTGATAGGGTGGGTGTCATGGAGGGCAGCTCTGACAAGGCAATCTGATGAGGGTCTGCCTCTGTACTGCCGGAACAACCGTGTCTCTCTCAGATTAAAATCTACCCTGGACTCCCTGACTGCAGGCTGGCACCCCCTGAGCCCACCCAGGGGTCAGCGAGTGCCAAGGAGATGCTCAAGCCAGCAGTATTTGGATCCATTTATTTAAGGGAAGCTTTAGCAACCAACTCTGGTCCTTCTCCCCACTAATTATATTTATCAATCAAGAATTTTTAACTTGAAATATTTACATTCTTAAAGCACCCCCTGTGAACGACAGCTGTTGGCTCAGTTCTCCCAGAGCCCCCCAATAACTGCAGCGCTCAGCTCTGGGGACAGAGTCTACTCCGCAGCCCCGATAGGGAAAGAAAGGAAGGATCAGGAAGAATTCCATTAATAAAACGTCTGCCACTACGGGAAGTATATGACACAATACATCTCTTGGTATTGGCTTCCTGATAAATTAAATAAGGCTGGTTATTTTTAATTTAGCAGTGCAGCATGTAGGTCACAGGCAACACAGAGGCTTTGATGCTTCGAGCATATTCACAGTATAATTTACCTTTAGGTTCTACTTGAGTACTGCAGAGCCTTGTTTTAGGAAACCAGACAAAACCATCTTTACTTTTAACCCTTTACTCAAGCAATGCGCTAGTCTAGAGCATGTTTACTTAAAAAATTTAGCTAATTAGTGCTGTAAATGCTTTTGAAAGAGAAATGCTGCAAACAAAAGCAGTAACTAAATAAAATGTTATTTTTCAACTGAGAAATCTCTCGCTGCCAGCTGTCCTGACACTGACTGAAAATATGCACAGCCTTTTCTCTTCATCTTTCTCTTCTTCATATTTCATAGCCGTGCTCATCTGTGCACCTCACCCTGCTGCAAGCTAATCCTGCCTATGCTGACAGTCACTGCTATGAAGGGAGGGGAGCATCTCCCTGATGAGGAAAGGCTGAGAGAGCTGGGTCTCTTGAGCTTGGAGAAAAGGAACCTGAGGGGTGACCTCATTAATGTTTATGAAAACAGAAAGGGTGAGTGTCAGGAGGATGGAGTCAGGCTCTCCTGTGTCATCTAATGATGGGATGGGGGCAACAGGTGTGAGGTGGAACACAGGAGGTTCCACATCAATATGAGAAGGAATGGCTTCCCAGTCAGAGTGACAGAGCTCTGGAAGGGAGTGACCAGGGGTGTTTTGGAATCTCCTTCTCTGGGGATGTTTAAAGCCTGCCTAGGCATGTTCCTATACAACTGCATAGAATCATTAGGGATGGGAAGGGACCTTGAAAGATCATCCAGTCCAATCCCCCTGACACAGCAGGATCACCTAGACCAAGTTGCACAGGAATATATCCAGGTGGGTTTTAAACATCTCCAGTGAAGGAGACCCCACAACTCCCCTGGGCAGCCTGTTCCAGTTGTCTGTCATCCTTACTATGAAGAAGTTCCTTCTCATATTTATATGGAACTTCCTATGTTCCAGCTTACACCTATGCACCTAGGGGATCTTGCTGTGGCAGGGGGACTGTACTGGATGATCTTTCGAGGTCCCTTCCAATCCCTAATATTCTGCAATTCTGTGACATCTTTTGAGGTCAAACACCAAAGCTGCTGTGGATTTCAGTTAATTAGTGTCCTTTGTTTAATCTATGTATTTTTCCATTCCTTAGGTCTTGTTTGCTTTGGGTTTCTTCCATCCCCATATTTAGGCAGATGTCTGGTCTCGGTGAAACCCCTCAGCAAGCTGCATGCATCCAAGGGAATCAAGCACAAATCTATTCTCAGGCTCTTCAGCACATTCTACCTCATCACTCTGAAGCCATATGGAAAACACTGGATTTCCTGTCCTGCATAAGTAGTTGGGAACACAACCTCACTTCCACTCATAAATTTCTCAGAGAAAGCCAGTAGCACTCCCTATTAGCTGCCTGAAAAATAATTTGATGTCAAGGGATTTTTTTTATGCCGGCTTTTTCCTTTCTTATGGCACGAGTTTACTGCACCACTACGTCGACAGGGGAGAAAAACAAACCAATCCCTCCCCCCCCACCAAAGCCTGGATTATTTTTAGGAGCTCTAGAAAGCAACACCACACCTGAAAAAACAGCCTGGCAGTAATATTTAATTGCCTACGCTCTGTCTTTCTGCTGTCACGGGTTGGGCTGCACCACTACAACTCAGGGTAGAATCTGTCCCGTCATCTTGAGCTTCACTACCTTTTCTTTATTTTGGCTTTTATCAAAATTCTCACATGTCTTCAACAATTAATTCTCAGATGTAAATACTGGGGAACAGCACACTTCAAAAATCAGGAGGAAAGAAATAACACCCCAAAACTAGTTGTCAACATCATCCCGAGTAACTCAATAGCACTGGAGTATCCCGAGGGTGGATATGAATAAACAATTCATGAAGAGCTGGTAAATCACATTTCAGCTTCTGTTTATTGCAAAACTAGACACTAGTCGAATACTTAGCTCTACCAAATAAAGGGAACCCACTGGGCTTGGAATAAAGAGCTTTTCTTCAGAGTTTTTCTCCTATATTTATGTTGTGCAGAATGGGTTTAGGGTTGAAGCAGCCTTGAAAACAAAAACAGGTGAGATTGTATTAGACAAGGGCAAAGGGGATCTGATGACGTGCAGCGAGATGGGCTAGTCCTTAATTTATCCATCATGTACACAAAAAATAATGACCTAAACCCAACGTGTCTTTCCAGTTTTAGACCAATTTGTAATATGAAAGATAATATGGAAAGATAATATGAAAAACTGCTGTGATTTACACAGAATCACAGAACATTAGGGACTGGAAGGGACCTCGGAAGATCATCAAGTCCAGTCCCTCTGCCACAGCAGGATCCCCTAGATCAAGTCACACAGGAATATATTTAGAATAGGTTTATCGTGCTGTTAGAAGCATCCATAACATCAGATATCTACTGCATGAGCCAGTAGCATGTTCATTCTATAACCCTAAACAAAAACCAACACTTTCAAATCAGTCTTACTAGGAAATTGATGCAGAAGAGATGGCCGGCAAATACTATTCAGAGTGGCGTTTTGAAAAGAATCATGGAACAATTTAAGGTGGAAGGGTGCTCTCTGGCCACCTGGGAAAGATGATCTTTCAAAGTAGAGACAACTTGAAGTGGATCTGGTTGCTCAGGGTTTTATCTGCTCACATTCATGCTACTAAGGATGAAGATTATGAAACTTCTCTGGGCAACGTCTTCCAACATTTGACCGCCCTCATTATTCCCAGTGTCAGTTCAGAACTTCCCTTGTTGCACCTCCAGCCCTGTTCCTCGTGTTGTTTACTAATCCCTTATGTTGGAAAAGCATTAAATCTCCTGCTACTGAGACAGACTACAATGTTCTCCCACTTTTTGAAGAGTGTTCTCCGGTCATAATTCTCCTTTCAGTGGGGAGTATGATTAGGACATAGTTTGGCACCAAGCATGAGATTCATTTCAGAAAGACACCTTAGGATTGTTGAAACACCAGGAAAGCTGAATCCTGTTATAGAATCAGAGAAGAGTTCTGGTTGGAATTGGCCTTCAAGACCATCACATCCAACCTTTTTTTTCTCTCCATCATCACCACTAAACCCTGTCCACCAGTGCAACATCTACCCTTCTCCAAGCCTCAACCCCCTCCCTGGGCAGGCTGCTCCAGTGCCTGACAACCCTGTTACTCTTGAGGCAAGTATTATGAAGGCAAGACAGCAAGCACCTCGCTAGCCCTCTCTTGCCAGTAGAAATGTGCTTTGGGACCATTCAGGGATCACAGAATCGGAGAACATTAGGGATTGGAAGAGACCTCAAAAGATCATCTAGTCCAATCCCCCCACCACAGCAGGTTTGAGAGTAAAAGGAACAAAAACACCACAAGGCAAAAAAAAGCAAATAAGGTTGTAGGATGCTTAATCAAACCATGGCAGTACTCATTCTTTTAGACCTAGGAATTGTGGCAAGGTGGGCCTGTGGGATTGTTAGTCAAGAAAATTAGCAAGACAAAACTCATGTTGTTAACTGTACCACAGCGCTGTCTGAGGAACCAATAAATAGCAGTGAAGTGACAATCTCTGTAATGAGATTCACAATCAGCCTCATCACTAAACCACACAATTTATCGGTGTGAACGGATACCGCAGCTAGAGATGTCCTGACAGCCAGATATTAGCTGAAGGCTGCAGGTAATTTAACAATATTGTGCTGTTCAGATGTTAGGTTTGATTTGTCCCTACCTGCTGCCATAGTCTGCACTGACAGCATTAAAATCGGGTTACGGCACTGTGGTATTTTACAAAGGTTCACGTCACTTCTTGTTACTTCACCTCACGTCGCGACGTGCCAGAGCACAGTCTGTTATAGAGGAGTTGGCCTCCGATATTAGACAGGGTCAAACGTTTTCTAAACTGTAGTATTTGCATTGCAACGGATATTAACGCAGCAGGATTAAAAGTTCTATCAAAGCGTGGCAGCACACGATTGTCTGCTCCTGCTAATTCATGCAGCTCACACACAATAGGTTGCATCAGTCAGTGCTCCGTGCCAGAAAAACTATTTCTCTAGTGAAAAAAATGAGAGAGGCTGAGGAGAAAAGAATTGATAGAGTCTCCTTCTCTGGAGACATTTAAAATCTGCCTGGATGTGTTCCTGTGCGACTTGGTCTAGGTGATCCTGCTGCGGCAGGGGGATTGGACTAGATGATCTTTTGAGGTCCCTTCCAATCCCTAATGTTCTGTGATTCTGTGATAGAAGTAAAAATGAAATAAGCAACTGGATGATCCTGTGGTGGGAAGTGGATGATCCTGTGGTCTCTTCTAACCTTAACTGACTATAACTTGGTCTAGCAGATCCTGCTGTGCAGGGGGATTGGACTAGATGATCTTTTGAGGTCCCTCCCAATCCCTAATGATTCAATGAACTGTCTCTCTTTCTCCCATGCCTCCAATTTAATTTACATTCCTATGTGCACATATCTCCATAAAGCGCTTGGATGAGCCGGGCCCATAGTGACATCAGAACAGCTGCCTACTGGAGCACAAGGCAAGGCTGCATGTTCCACTGGCCTCTGCAGCTTTTTGTGCACCTCCTTTCAGCTCTAACTCCTCTCCTTAGGGCTCAAGCAGAAAGGGGAGGTCAGTTTTTCCTGTTGTAGCAACAAACTAGATGACCTGTCCAGGTCCCTTCCAATCTCTAAGCTTCTGTGAAACTCACATCACACGTCCAACCCGCGGCTGGGGAAAACCCAAGTCATTCCTTTGCACTGCATTTGATTTCTTCTCATTTAAGTGAAGGCAGCATGGAATTAGCTGCAATGCCTACCTGCAGACTCAGTGAACCGAAGAGCAAATTAGTGAAACACTTCTAATCCCAAGCAGCGTTTTACTTGCTTTTCTCCTAAATAACATTTTTAAAGGGCCACAAGGGGAAGGTTCAGATGGAATCAAGTGGCAGTTTCCACTTGCATTTGAGAGCTCTGAAATGATGGAAAAATTATAGCACAAGGGGTCTTGCTCGCACTGCTGCCTTTCCTCACCACGGAGAGCCCTCCTGTGACTCCTGCTTGGGGAGTTCAACATGTTTTGTAAGAATTTCCCATTAAAGCTACGGGAAGAAAGCAAAGCCTGTCAGAATACTAAAGCAGGAGAGTCTGAGTTCTCATAGGAGCCACGAGAAGAGCTGATGTTTTAAAAACCAAGGCTGTGCAAAGCCACCATGTATTTGTTGTCTAATATACATCAGGAAAGCAGGATTGAAGGAACGGAGGATCTAACACCTGGTATTGATAAGCTTCTCGAAAGCTTAGACTAATTAAATAGTGTTTTACTCTACAAATGATACTGCTGAGAGCTGAGTAAACAGAACTACTCCTAGATTATTTATCTACTTGGTACTGCAAAACAGCCTAGAGGTGAGAGCTTTCTGTGTGCCAACTACCACCGTCGGTTAGCAAAAGCATAACTGTTGGTATAAATTTAAACCAATTTAGCCTTAAAACAGGTGCAAAAGACTGTGTTATTTGAGCCCAAGCCAAACTCATTTAAGGTAATTTCAATCAATATGAATTGACTTATGTTAAATTTAATTAAATCAGGCCTGGAAAAAAAAAAAAGGAAAAAAGGAATCAAATTGAAAGTGCCTTGATGAGAAGTCATAGAGAATTAACTTAAATTAGGTTTAAAAATTGCACGTGGTAAATTGTGCAGCCATCTTTCATAGACGAGTGTCAGGAGTTGAAGAGGTGAGTCAGGAGAGTGAGAGAGTTTAATTCAGGCAGCTTTTGCAAACAGGGAGTGATGGATTCTGGGCTGGACCTCTCGCTGCAGAACACGAAGCCAGTCTGGCCAGTCTTTCCTTCAAACCCACCTGGATATGTTCCTCTATGACTGGATCTAGGAGATCCTGCTGCAGCAGAGGGATTAGACTGGATGATGTTTTCAGGTCCCTTCCAATCCCTAGTGTTATGTGATTCCTTCCAGCAGCAGTCCCACTACCAAGCACATTCCATGTTATCACAGAACATTGGGGATGTACTTTGATAAAGTAGGGTTTTGTTTGGACAACTTCAGAATTCAAATTATTTCCTTTCAAAAATGTGTTTTGACACTGCTTTTTGGTTTTTTTGTGGATATTACTGTGCTCTGCACCGCAGTCACCCACAGCATCAAGTTGGGAGGCAGGAGAGGAGGAAGATGCTGCAGAGAGATCTGAACAGGATAGGTCCATGAGCAGAGGCCAGCAGGGTGAGGTTTAACAGGACCAAGGACAGGGGCCTACTCTTTGGCCACAGGAACCCCCTGCAGCTACATACTGGGGGATGAGGGGCTGGAGAGCAGACTGGCAGAGGGGGACTTGGCAGTGCTGGGTGACAACCAGCTGAACAGGAGCCAGCAGGGTACCCAAGTGGCACAAAAGACCAACAGCATCCTGGCTTAGAACAGCAATAGTGTGGCCAGCAGGAACAGGGATGGAACTCTTCCCCTGTACTGGGCACTGGGGAGGCCTCCTCTTGAGTACTGGGGGCAGTGCTGGGCCCCTCCCTTCAAGAAAGAGATGGAGGTGCTGCAGCAGGTGCAGAGGAGCAACGAGGCTGGGGAAGGGACTGGAGGGAAAGGCTGATGGGGAGAGGCTGAGGGAGCTGGGGGTGTTGAGCCTGGAGATGAAGAGACTCAGTGGGGACCTTCTCCCTGTCTCCAGCTTCCTGAAGGGAGGTTGTAGTCAGGTGGGGGTTCAGCTCTTCTCCCAGACAACTAACAGCAGGATGAGAAGGCAGGACCTGAAGCTGCCAGGGGAAGGTTAGGTCGGATGTTAGGAAGCCCTTCCTCACAGAAAAGGCTGATCAGAGCCTGGACTGGACTGCCCAGGGCAGTGCTGGAGTCCGCATCCCTGGAGGTGCTTAAGGCCAGCCTGGCTGTGGCCCTGGTGTGGCCGATGTGGATGTTAGCTCATAGGCTGGGCTTGATGACCTTAGAGACCTTTTCCAGTCACAGTAATTCTGTGGTTCTCAGAAACTGTGATAAGAACTGACAAATTTTACTTTTAAACCATCAAAGACCCCTCTGCCTCCCAGCATTGATTAAAACATGTAATTTTGCTGCACCCTGTTTACTCTACGATGGAGCATTCCGACACCCTGACAATCAATAATAAATAAGAAGTGCCCTCAAAAAGACTTCACAAGTAAAGCCATTGCACTGTTTGCTCTGAAGTCAAGTGAAGAGCAACAGCACAAAGCACAGCAGAGTGCCTTCTCTAGTCATCACACCTTGCATTTTGCACAATTTCATAATGAAGCCCCAAAGCATTTCCATGAAACCTCCCAGTTTCCATGAAACATCATTTTCCAGGAAAAAGCATTCTGCTGGAAAATTCCTGCCTAGCTCTTCTCTCTCATTTCTTTCCATTACAGGTACTGAACAACTCTTAATGTCTACCTTGAACTTGCAAGTGCACTACAACCTGACTCAGTCTCTGGAAGTCTTTTTATGTTTAAAAAAGGTTATTTGGGTTCTTTGCACCTGCATCTAAACACGTCTTTCTGAGGAAATAACTGCTTTAAAACCTGATACACTACACTTCTGATTACTTATGTCCTCAGAATTCATTTGACGTTGGAGTTTTTCAGCCACGATGCCATTACTGATTTCACGGAGTCCTCTTGCTGTTGAGAGAGACCATCCCACCACTGTGTGACTCCATGAGCGGGTGAACGTATCTGACAGACAACATAGGAGCCTGCTCTGCTGTCTGCTCACTTTAGCAACTGCCCTTGAGAGTTAAAACGACCAGCAGAAGGAAAGGAAGATTTTTCTGTGGTGGAGAAAGTGAGGAGATCGAGGTACAAATGAGAAGTTTAGGAGCTAAAATCACACCCAGGGAGCCAAACCCCGGGAGGAACAGTGGTGGAGACACGCGGCCAAATGACAGCGCTGGGCCACTGGGCAGCAACAATCCAACTCCACCTTCACCAGAAAAAGTAGTGACAGAGAAAGGTGGGAGAAAAAGGTAGCAGATGGGAAAAGGGGGAGGCGTGGAAAAGCAGAAAGGCAATTAACTGTTTTGCAAGTGGTTTTAATTGCTATGAATGAAGAACTGTAAAAATTTACAGAGAACAACAAAGGAACGTTTTCCACCTGTAGGCACCAAGTGCTCCGACAGGAGCCACGCGGCATTAACTCCATCTGCAGACAGCTAAACTGAGGAGCACCAAGGGAAAGGAAAGGCATCCTGCGTGCTGGCTTCAGAGAGAGCAACAGTGGCAGTGGGCAGCTACAGCTTCAGCTCTTGCCCACACGTGGATCTCACGGGTATTTTATTCCCAGCTAGTGACTGCTTATAGAATCAGAAAAAAACTCGATGGTCAGTATCAGCCTGTATGAATCACAGAACATTAGGGATTGGAAGGGATCTTGAAAGATCATTTGGTCCAGTGGTCTTGCCACAGCAGGACCACCTAGACCAAGCTGCATGGGAACATGTCCAAGTGGGTTTGTCCAGAGAAGGAGACTCCACAACACCCCTGGGCAGCCCCTTCCAGTGCTCTGTCACCATCACTGGGAAGAAGTACCTTCTCATATTGATGTGGAACCTCCTATGTTCCAACTTACACACATTGCCCCTTGTCCTATCTTTAGATGCCCCTGAGAAGAGCCCAGCTCCATCCTCCTGACAAGCACCTTTCACATATTTATCAACATGAATGAGGTCACCCCTCAGTCTCCTTTTTTCCAAGCTCAAGAGACCCAGCTCCCTCAGCCTTTCCTCAGCAGGGAGATGTTCAAAAAGAGAGTCCATGAAGCCATGTGCATCAGAGTCCAGCTGCCTTGTTTAAGCTCTGCACAAGAACCTAACTTTTCAGAAACCTTTCTTAAAAGCTATTCAAGAAAATATTTAAGCTATTCTTAAATAGTTTTCTAGACAAACTCGGTGACCTTATCCATTTCAATTAACTGAAACTGATGAACACGACGGGGAAGAAGTTTCTCAACGATCCCAAACTCACATTTCACATGATTTACAAGGAACAGAAGGTCCTCAAACCTTGAAGAAGGCCATTAGCATTTCACAATGTTTTAACATTCAGTATGCAGCCAGGTCATTACTAATAACCCAAAGAAGAACTTCTCAGACAGGACATATTTGAACGACGTGTGTGAAAAAATCTGGTCATTATAGGTGACAGAAGTTAGCTGAAGTAATGATATTTTGGAAAATAAAAGGGACAACAGCCACATTCTAGCAGGCTTTTCATAATCAAAGTTACTAACTACATATTAAAAATAAAATAAGAAAAAGTATCAGCTATGTCTAAGTCTGCAAAAGCGAGGAAAGAGGCAGCAGCACGTCCTACACTAACTCCCCGGCACTAACCATGAGTCAAAGGACTGTTGTGCATTGGAGCTCTCTCCCTTTATTCCTGCTCTCCTCAGTTACTCATTTTCTTGGTCTATTAAGGATTCCTGTTGGTGAAAGCTTTAAGGTCAGGCCTTGATGTGAACTAGAGCTGCTGTTCTACTCTGGGGTGGAAGAAAAACCCTTTCAGTTTCCGTTTTTATTTCTAGTTTTAATTTGACTTGATAGCTTGTTGCACTTTGACTTGCAGCGAGTGTTTCCTGTGTGAAGAAGTCTCATCCAAAACTTAAAAGACACAAAAATCAAAGTTTCTAGGTACTGAATTTCACAGTCTGCCCGACCACGCGGGGACCCATCTTGCCCGGGATGTAAAGAACGCATGCCTACAGAAAGCTGTCACTAAAAGAGCTCTTCTAGGAATGCTTTATTCTAAAATTAATCAACCAGAGGCATCAGTGACCACAGAGAGAATAAAGAAAAAGGTAAGTAGTGAATTAACAAACCTGTTGTGTGGAAAAACCTGTGCAATCCACTAAATCGTAGAACATTAGGGATTGGAAGGGACCTTGAAAGATCATCCAGTCCAGTCCCCCCACCACAGCAGGATCACCTAGATCAAGTCACATAGGAACGTGTCCAGGTGGGTTTTAAATATCTCCAGACAACTAGAATTGAGCAAAGATACGGTGGAAGAAAAGCTTTTAATCAGCTCTTCATAGTTTTATAGTATCACACCAAAAAACCCAGAGTAACCTTCATGTGGTAGAGTATTTTCCAATCCAACAACAAAAACATTCCATGCTTCCTGCTAAGACCTAGTCCACACAAACTTATTTTAGAAAAAGGAGTACAGATGTCATGTTTATAGCCCAGAGGAAAAAAATCTGATGAGGAGAGGTTGAGAGAGTTGGGGCTGTTTAGTTTGAAGAAGAGGAGGCTGAGGGGCGACCTCATCACTGTCTACAACTATCTGAAAGGACACTGCAGACATGGTGGTGTTGGGCTCTTCTCACAAGTCATTAGTGACAGAACCAGAGAGAAGGGTTTCAACCTCCATCAAGTGGTTTTAACTGACTAGACATCAGGAAAAATTCTTCATGGAGAGAGTGATCAGGTACTGGAATGAGTCCCCATCCCTGGATGTGTTTAATAGTCATTTAGATGTAGTGTTGGGGGATCTGGTTTAGGGATGAACTTGTAGAGTAGGGTTGATAGTTGGAGTTGATGATCCCAAGGCTCTTTTCCAACCTGAGTGATTCTGTGATTCTTCTCTACACTCTAAAATAACAACTTCACAGCATCCTGCTGCTGTAACACAGTGCCCTGCACACCACCACCAACACTGGGAACTTAGAGATACACTGATGGCTGTAAATGTTATGAATGAGGTTTCCTGCCCTTCTTCACAGGCTGAAGTCAATGACTAAACTACATAAAAATCTATTACACTACACAAAAATCTATTATCAGAACTCATGTCACATACTAGTTGGTGTGCCAGCAACACCTTTACCTGCTGCCTATGTGCAGAATTTGTCTCCTGAGGGGTTTTTCACAGAATCATAGAATCATTAGGGATTGGAAGGGACCTCGAAAGATCATCTAATCTTATCCGCCTCACACAGCAGGATCACCCAGACCAAGTCATACAGTCAGTCTGGGTTAGAAGGGACCACAGGATCATCCAGTTCCAACTCCCCTGCCATGGGCAGGGACACCCCACCCTAGATCAGGCTGGCCAGAGCCTCATCCAGCCCGGCCTTAAACACCTCCAAGGACAGGGCCTCCACCACCTTCCTGGGCAACCCATTCCAGGCTCTCACCACTCTCACGGTGAAGAACTTCCTCCTCACATCAGGTTGGCACTTGCTTCTCCAAGAAAGACCCTCAATCTTTTATTTGGTGTCACGCCAGGCATCTCCGCCCACATTTGTATTGAAAACAAAGGGCTTGCAATTACAGAAGTTTTGAAAAATTACTGGAGAAGGGAAACTGATGGCATTTTGAGGAGAAAATATTTGATTGTTCTTTGCAGAGGAGAAGTTTCCAAATGCAAGTGTTCCGTTTAATCTCATCGTATCATGAAACAACAGAGCTATTACCACTCATGCCCCAATGCATTTAGTTGCCTTTCTATGCAAAAATTCTGCAGGTCATTTCTGTTTGAATGGCCAGTCCTTCATGTGGAAGGAAAGCTCAGACAATGTCTTATTGAATAAAACAGGCTTGTTTCATGATTCATTACACCTCTTTTTGTCCTTATTTGTAAGCCAGCTCCTCTCTGAGGAGGCCGAATGCAAAGTGGAGGCTGTGCAGAGCCATAACAATCATGCTGCAGATTCTTATGCATATGGTGAAAGGGTCAATGAAAATAAGAACATTTTGCAAAAGGTACTAATAGTCCCTATTTTAGAAGGGATTTTTCCTTCTGCACGTGCTCGCTTTGCTTTGTACTTGAACAAAATGACAGATGTTCCCAGAACATGAGAGTAAGGATTCCTTGTGGCATAAATTCTCATTTATTACTCTTCAGGTAATAGGGTGAAACCAGGAACATCAGAATTGCCAGGTGTCTGATGTCTCTATGCAAAGCAGAAGTGTTTCCAAATGCTTTAGTCTAGTGAATTCTCTGCTTACAGCTCAGCCCTTTGGACTTGGACTACACAAACCCTAACTCGATGAGTTTAACATCAATAATGCTCATCCTCCCCGTAAGATTGAGCCCTTCAACAAAAAGACTTTCTAGTTGTGATTCTTACAGTGAATGCATTTGTGTTCTTGAGCAAATCTATAAACTTGAGTGCCAAACTATAAAATCCATTCAGCTGTTGAAAGCTCTAAGGAACAGCAGTTCTTAGCCAAAACAAAAGCTGGGTTGCAGATAACGTTTGCAGTGAAGTCAGTGGGGTTATGTCACAGGGGTTGTCTAGTTTGAGGAAGAGGAGGCAAAAGGGGAGACCTCATTGCTCTCTACAACTCTCTGAAAGGACACTGTAGAGATGTTGGTGCTNATTCCCCACAGTAGGGTTGCTGGTTGGACTTGATGATCCCAAGGGTCTTTTCCAACCTGAATGATTCTGTACTTCTACGATGTGAAGCTAGACACAAATAAGATGCTTAGGACAGGTGTTGCTTACGCAGTCTTTTGCCTCTAAGTGATTCACACTGGTGCTCTTCCCCCCACAGCTACTCCTCCTCCCTCCGATTCATCCCTCACAAATTTGGCCTCTACATGGCTAGGTCAGGTTAAGGTGCAAAAGACAGCAACAAGTAGGATGGAAAAGTTGAGAAATGTGTGGTAAAGGAGGGAGCTGAGAGCTGAAATCCACTGTACATCCACAGTGCATCTGCACCAGACATATTCACGCAGCAGCTCCTTTATGAAGCCAGCAAGTGAATTTTCACAGCTGGCAGAAGAATAGGGCAACCTGACAAGAGCTTCACACACTTTCAGTGGCAGCAGAAGAACAGGGACTCTCTGGGGACTCCTCCAGCCTCTGAAACTCCATTCACTCTACTAGGGAAACCCTCTGTGCTTCCTCACATTTTCTGCCTTCTGCTGAGTTCCATCCAGCTAATTCTCTTCCTCTCTCTTAATGTCCCAGCCTCAGTCTTGTCACCTACACACACAAACCTTTTATTCACTGTATTTTCCTCCCAAACACCCTCCCATCTCTCTTGCACCTTGTGCAAATAACCCCAGTGCTCCACACGCTCCCCCCTGACCTTGCCAGCTCCATTTCCATTCCCCCTTCTCATTGTAGCTTCAGGGCACCTCTGTTCCCACTTCTGTGTTCTCTAGGCTTCTCATGTCCTCCATGTCTATTGGCTTCAACTCAAAGTAAACCCCAGCAACGGAATATTTTCTAAGCTAATGCATCCTGTAATAGTTTATGTGTAAATGAGGAGGCTATTTCTGTCCATATGTTTATAAATATTTCAAGTGTTATTGTATACTTACAGTATTTTTAGCTCAGCCACGTTCTCCTTTCTTATAGAGGAAAAATTACTCCTAATGACTTCAGTATCACTCTGAGGATCACATTCATTGGCCTATTTCTGGTTTGGGATGAGCTGTAATTTAATCACCTTACCCATAGGGCAGTTAAATGGAAACTGATATCCTAATCACTACTTGAAAGAGGGAGAAATCCATTGACTTCCCAAATAGTAGAGAGACCCTGCCTGCAGCTACTTATTTCTGCTTCTTGTCTAAAAGTTTTTACCCCTTCACTAGCAACTGAAGTAGAATTTGTTCAAGCAAAGGAGTCTGTCAGATGTAGCATAGCGCAGAGACTGAAGGTGGAGAGAGAAATCATAGAAAGGCTCAGGTTGGAAGAATCCTTAAATGTCATCTCATTCCAAGCCCCTTGCAGAGGCAGGGACACCTTCACTAGAGCAGGTTACTCAGGGCCTCAGCCAGCTTGGCCTTCAACACTTCTAGGAATGGGGCAGCCACAACTTCCTTGGGCAACCTGTTCCAGCATCTCCCCACCCTCACTGGAAAGGATTTGTTCCTCATGGCCAGCCTCAATCTCCCCTCTTCAAGTCTGGAACCCTCTGGAACCTTCTCACTACCACCTGTGTCAAAAGCCCTCCCCCAGCTACAAGAATTGTAGCCCCCTTCAGATACTGGTAAAGCTGCTAGGTGGTCACCTTGGAGCCTTCTCCTCTCCAGGCTGAACAACCCCAGCTTGCTCAGCCTGTCCTCACAGGGGAGGTGCTCCAGCCCTCTGATCATTGGAGTTGCTCTCCTCTGGACACCTTCCAGCAGCTTTATGTCCTTCTTCTGTTGGAAACTCCAGAACTGCACCCAGTACTCCAGACAGGGTCTCACCAGTGCAGAGTAGAGTGAGAGAATCCCTTGAGGCAGCCCGGGACACAGCTGGCTGGCTGGGCTGCAAGCACACACTGACGGCTCCTGTTCAACTTCCGGTCCACCAGTCTCCCAATTCCCTCTCCCCAGGGCTGTCCTCAATTCCTTCTCCTCCCAAACTCTATTCACACATGTATCCATCTCTTAACATGGATCGGAAAGAATGTTTGTTAATGGCCTCCCTGGGCAACCCACTCCAATATTTAATAGCCTTGACTGCAAAGAAGTTTTTCCTCAGATTGAGGTGAAACTTGGCTGTGTTCAAGCTGGCATCCTTTAGCCCCTGTCCTGTCTCATGCCTTTGAAACAAATCTTCCCTTTCTGCTTGGCACCCAGCCCTCATGGACTTATAGACAGCGACTAAATCCCCTCGTACCCTTCTTTTGTCCAAACTAAAAAGCCCCAATTTTCTCCATCTCTCTTCAAAAGGCAGTTGTCCCAGACCCCAGGTTGTTCTCATAGCTCAGTGTTGAACCTTCACAATTAATTCTCTATCCCTCTTGAGTTGGGGAGACCAGAACTGGACACAATATTCCAGGTACAGCCTTGCTAAAGCAGAATAAAAGGGTAGAAGACATTCCTTGATCAGCTAGACACCCTCCTCGTGACCCATCCCAACATCCTACCAACCTTCTTGACGATCAGCCCATTGCTGATCCATTTTGAGTTTGCTATCCACTAAAACTCCAAGGTCCCTCTCCTCAGGGGTGCTCTCTACCTGGTCACTACCCAGCCTGTATTGATGCCTCCCATCATTCCTTCCCAAAAGAAGAGCTTGACATTTGGTTTTATTAGAACTCACTAAACCCATTATCATATATTAATCAAACTACCCACTCCTACCTTCCATTTCATTTGGCCTGCCACAAAGTTCTCCTGTGGGTTTCATCACAAAACTAGCAAAGAAGTTCTAAAAGTAACTCCAAAATGCATTTTACCATCAGAAGTATCAGAAAACCCTAATACAGCCTAAATAATTTCTGTCTCTGTTACCTGCAGATACAGATCTCACAGCAAATCTTCAGACTGCAGTTGCTTAAGAGGAGAAATTAAATACCATTACTAGAGCACTATGACAACCTCAGGAGAAAAGAAAGCAGAAGTAGAAAGAGAGTTGTTTATTAGGATGCTCTGCATTATTCCTAAAAGCTTGACTTGTGCACTGTATGAACAAGGTTCTACAATCATCCTCCAACACATTCAAGGTTATGGTTAGCCATGCCCTGTATTATCTTTCCAGTACAAACCTTACAAAGTGAGAGGTCTTGCAAATGAGCAGAATGTTGCAGAAGACTTGATCAGTCTGTGCAAAGCAAAATCAGTCACCAAAGTTGCACAACTCATCTTTGCACCCATCATAAAACCTCCAAGATCTAAATCACAGAACAATTCAGATTGCAAAAGACTGTTGGGATGATTAAGTCCAACCATCAACCCTACTCTACAAGTTGACTCCTAAACCAGATCATCCAACACTACACTTAAGCATCTTTTAAACTCATCCAGGGATGGGGACTCCACCACCACCCTGGGCAGCCCAGTCCAGGGCCTGAACACTCTCTGCAGGAAGAATTTCTTCCCGATGTCCAGTCTAAACTTCCCCTGTTGAAGCTTGAAGCCCTTCCCTCTGGTTCTGTCAGTAATGATCTATGAGAGGAGACCACCACTAAAACCTTCACAATGTCATTTCAGATAGTTGTAGAGAGCGATGAGGTCTCCCCACAGCCTCAAGTCTCTCCATCTCTCCTCAGCAGATTTATTCTCCTGGCCATTTACCAGGTAAAAACAGGAATTAGTTTTTTCTCCTGCTATTATTGTACTTCTCACCTGCAAAACACACATCCAGGTTCGTGTATGGGTAAAGTAAAAGACTGAATCTCAGAAAAAATATCTCTGTTTTGTAGACACTTCAACTTTCTCCACAGAGTCACAGAACATAGACACTAGGAGAAAAGGTTGGACTCTATGACCCTGGAGGTCCTTTCCAGCCATGATGATTCTGTGAACATCAGGGAATGGAAGGGACCCCGAAAGATGATCGAGTCCAATCCCCCACCACAGCAGGAAGTTGTGGAAGAGAGGTTTCTTCATTCCAAAGGGATAAAATTAAGCAATTAAAACCGACTCCAACACTTTAATCTCCACATGATCTATCACCTGCCTTGTTCATTTAAGGACAAAATACATTCTCCCTTCAGTGTTTACATACTGCTTTTGTCACCGCTTTTAACCCCGCAAAGTCGGAGAGCTTCCTTTCACTCCCCGTCAGATAACAGCGCCCTCAAAGCCTGTTTCTTGGCACGAAAGGAGAGCTTTCGTGTAAGGCTGTGAGCTGATCAAGGGGAGCTGTTGCAGGGATGCCCTTGCCTCTGTTTTATGAGCATTAATAATAGTCACTGCGAGAGCCAAACACAGTGGAGTCCCTTTGCTTTGGGAGGTCTTCCCCCTGTAATGACTTCAAAACAAAGTGTCTTTAAGCTTGAAGGGCAAACGTAGCACATAACAGATGCAGGGAAATATTACAGATTGTTTCTGACTTTACAGCCTGTCTCCTTGATGAGGTTATTACAGTGTAAAACTGGAAAATCAGAGGTTAAAATAAAACCCTGCTCCCTTGGAGTGAAAAGAGTTCAAGACCAAAACGGTCCGTTTGATTTTTGTCATCGCGTCTCAAAGAGCCTCCTTCCCTTCCACAATTTTAACCGCCTCTAGTTCTTTACTAGTCACGAGGTAGATTTCAGTGTTGAACTACCAGTTTTACAAGCTGATTGATGGCAAACTCTGTGCCAACTGCTACCCAGGGAGTCACAGTTTACTCCTTCTCAGTAGTGAAGTGTGAATTGGAGGGTTGTGATACTGTGTCAGCAGTGGTGCAGAAGTCTCCCAAGCTTTCCTCCCCCTCTGCTCTGCCCTAGGGAGACCACATCTGGAATACTAAGTCCAGTTCTGGGCCACTCAGTTCCAGGAAGACACACAACTGCTGGAGAGAGACCAGCACAGAGCCACAAAGATGAGGAAGGGAGTGGAGCATCTCTCTGACGAGGAAAGACTGAGGAAGCTGGGTCTTTTGAGCTTGGAAAAAATGAGAACAAGGGGTGACCTCATCAATGTTGTTAAATATGGAAAAGGTGGCTGTCAGGAGGATGTAGCCAGGCTTTTCCCACTGTCTTCTAATGATAGGACAAGGGGCAATGGGTGTGAGCTGGAACAGAGGAGGTTCCACACCAATATGAGCAGGAACTGGGACAGAGCACTGGAAGGGGCTTGCCCAGGTAGATTGTGGAGTCTCTTTCCCTAAAGACATTTAAAGCCTGCCTGGATATGTTCCTGTGCTACCTGATCTAGCAGATCCTGCTGTGGCTGTGGATGATCTTTGGACATCTCTTCCAGTCCCTAAGGTTCTGTGATTCTTTCCCAAGCAGACACAGTGGGAAGAACAGAAGATTATGCCCAGGGTGAGAAAGGAGGTGTGGAAATCTCTCAGGTCTACCTTGGATGGGATGCAGTTGAGATTGGAGGGCTCAGAATGATTTTGTGGCTGGATTTGTGCCTCTCCACACCAAAAGTGGTTATTTTCTGATGAGTAGGTGCACCTAGGCTACGTCTCTTCACTCTGTTGTGATGATCTCTTAGACTTCTATTTCTACATTTTGCTCCAGTCCCTAAGCTTCACCTCTCAGTAAGTATCAGATGCTTTTGGGAGTGTTGTGGTTCTTCCTGTGCTGTTTGAGGGAGGATGAAGGATGTAGTAATTACATACCCTGCAAGCACACGATCATCTCTGGTCATCCATCATCCATGCAGTGTCTCTGCTGCGTTACGGCTAACGTACATCAGCAGGCGCACGGCTCTGTCATCCATCTCTAACACGTCTCTATAGCAAGATGTCCGCGGGAGAAGAGGTGCAGCAACAAGACTTTTGTCTGAGGGCATCCAAAGCAGTTATAAATCCAGCATTTTTTACTCATGAGCTGCACTGATTCCTATTTCTATGCATCACAGTCCTCACAATGAACAGAACCGGGACAGCGAGAGCAGAGTTCAGCAGCGGTTCCGCTCTGCAGAAAGTTCGTAGCCCACAGCATCTGCACATAAATAACAGCCCATCGTGGTTGAAGGCAAACTGTGTCCCTTTGGAAATTTCAGAGTACACTGCATCCTGGGACAGGGCTCTGACAAGCACTCGTTGCAGTCAGGACTCGAGGACAAAACCTCACGACCTTGGGCTTAGGAGAAGGTCACCCAGCCTGGAGCTTCAACTGCGAAGCGTTTTCCCCTCTCCTGCACGTTACGAGCAGCCCTCGCTGCAGCAGGGGTACGCGCTGGTACGGTGACCTTCATTCCTTTATTTTCCAAGCTGTGTAGCACATTAGCAGAGGAAAGCTAATGCAATTGGCATCAAAGAACTTACACGCCGACTGATGGGCTGGCGAGCGGCCAAGCCTCTAATCCACCATGTGACTGACAGGACTCCAGTCCCCAGGAGAAAGTGATTTTTAACCCAGTTTTCTCTCCCTCTGAAGTTATCAGCAGTTTCATTCAGATCACACAGATCAAGTGTCTCCAAGGTAAGTGATTATTTAAGGAATTATTTTCAATGAGGACCTACGGTCCTAGGGTTCGTTCTGATAGCATTTGGAAGGGAAAAAATACTCTTTGGTTCTCTGATCTTGAGCTTTTTTGTGCCAAAAAGCACCAGAACAGGCTTATGCCAAGAAAATAAAAAGTGTAGTGATTTGGGCTCTTTATATATAAAGAAAATAAAATTAGAAAGATTAAAAAGAGCCAAGTTCACAGCTAAATATGGTGAATGTGCCAGAGGTCACCTAAGCAGATGAAGTGAAATCAATACGATAAAAAATTCTTTCATCCTTTGCCTACAGACTGTTCAGATAGGAATGAAGAAGAAGGATGCTTGGATTCAGCAAAGCACTGCAGCATGTACTAACTCCCCTCATAAATAGTGTCCTGAAGTAATAAAATTAAATCACCTCAATGGCTTGTAATAGGACTTTAGGTTGGTTAGAGCTTTGAGCCAAATCTGCCTGGATCTTCTCCTCACTGTGAGTTCACAGAAAAGACAGTTTGAGACTTAAAATGAAAGAAGCAGAATAATTAACTCTAGGATGGACAAAACTCAAAGGGGTTAGAATCATAGAATGACTACGGACTGGAAGGGACCTCAAAAGATCATCCAGTCCAATCCCCCTGCCACGGCAGGATCACTAGATCAAGTTACACAGGAACACGTCCAGGTGGGTCTTGAACATCTCCATTGATGGAGACTCCACAACCCCCCTGGGCAGCCTGTTCCAGTGCTCCGTCACCTTCACTGGGAAGAAGTTCCTTCTGATATTTATATGGAACCTCCTATGTTACAGCTTACAACCATTGCCCCTCGTCCTATCAGTAGATGACACTGAGCAGAGCCTGGCTCCATCATCCTGACACCCACCCCTCAAGAGAGAAAACACATGGAATTCATAGGAAAGAATCCCCACGTCTTCCTTTGCCCTTCCAGGCTGTTCCTCTCCCTCAGGCTTGGTGTAGCTTTCTGGATTCAGAGAATCACAGAACGTTAGGGATTGGAAGAGACCTCCAAAGATCATCTAGTCCAATCTCCACACCACAGTAGAATCATCCAGATCAAGTTGCACAGGAACGCATTCCAAGCAGGTTTTAAATTTCTCCAGAGAAGACTCCATGACCTATCTGGGCAGCCCTTTCCAGGGAAGAAGCTTCTTCTCAGGTTGTGTGGAACCTCCTCTGTTCCAGCTCACACCCATTGCCCATTGCCTTATCACTGGATGTCACTGAGCAGAGCCCTGCTCCATCCTCCTGACACCCACCCTTCACATATTTATAAACATTAATGAGGTCACCCCTCAGTCTTTGTTTCTCCAGGCTCAAGAGACCCAGCTCCCTCAGCCTTTCCTCAGCAGGGGGATGTTCCACTCCCTTCATCATCTCTGTGGCCCTATGCTAGACGTTGTCCAGCAGCTCTGTGTCCTCCTGGAACTGAAGAGCCCAGACCTGGACACAAGGCTCCAGATGTGGTCTCACCAGACTAGAGGAGGAGAAGAACCTCTACCCACAGGTATCCACTCCTGCTCTAATCCATGCCAGATGCCATTGGCCTTCAGCCTCCAAGCTCCTGGCAACATTTCCTTTCTATCACTCAGAAGCCTGGGGGAAGTTCTTCCCAGTCTCATTCAACAGCCTCCAGCACCAGAAAAAGAGATCTCTCCTACCTCATGTTCTTCACCCACACCATGGGGACATCCCTGCATCACCCTGTCTATAAAGTGCACATAAGGGAGACAAACTGCCATGAGGCTGAAACCCAGGAATCCTCATACGCTTTGGTGGCCAAAATTTCTCCGTGGAGCTTACACAGTGCATCTATAAATCCTGACCGAGGACCGATACGGAACGATGCTCTTGTTGAAATCTATGCCCCTCAGAAGGCCCATTGATTTCAAGAGGATGACTTAGGCATGTGAAGTAAAGCACATACATTTTGTGGGCTGTAGGTTCAGCTTTCACAGGCAGTGGTAAAGGAGATTTACAGCATTGCTTCTTCACCTGGGTTTTTACCCCATTTGTCCAGCTGGGTAGAAAAATGACCAAAGCTACCCGGCGGTGGGAGTTTGAACAGTCTGCACAGTGATACTGAACAAGGCACAAACTACTTGAAACTCTCATGTTAACAGAGAATCACAGAACATTAGGGATTGGAAGGGACCCTGAAAGATCATCTAGGCCAATCCTCCCACCACAGCAGGATCCCCTAAGTCCAGTCACACAGGAACATGGCCAGGCAAGTTTTAAATGTCTCCAGAGAAGGAAACTCCGCAACCATCCTGGGCAGCCCCTTCCAGAGGTCTCCCACCCTCACTGGGAAGAAGTTCCTCCTCGTATTGATGTGGAACCTCCTATGTTCCAGCTCACACTCATTGCCCCTTGTCCTATCACTAGATGCCACTGAGCAGAGCCTGGCTCCATCCTCCTGACACCCACCCTTCACATATTTATAGACATTAATGAGGTCACCCCTCAGTCTCCTCTTCTCCAAGATCAAGAGACCCAGCTCCCTCAGCCTTTCCAAGTTGACTCTCCTTTCCTTTCTTCTTACTGTCACAACTGAAGGGGCTGGGTTCCCAACCAAGACAATGATCCTCTTAGACCAGGCACTGAGGAAATGCCTAATGAAAGACAAACCCTGCCAGAACACCTGGCATCTTAAATATGAGATGCAAATTCTTGCAGAGATGCACCCTCTGCTCCCAGTTATGCAACAACAACCCATTTAAAATCCTCTGTTCCCAAGAAGTTGGTTTTGCTCATTTGTTACTACACAGTAGAGAATAAATAATTAGGTAAAAATCTGGTTGAAATTCTCGAGGCAAGGTTCATTTTTCTACATCGCAGTTATCTTGTCTTCTAATTTACTGGTTCAGCTCTTTAACATCTACTTTACAAAGTCTGAAAGCCAGTGCGAGAGAATCAATTTTAGCAGGAGAGATTCGGCTGAGGCATTTGTTAGGCTTGTTGGGATGTTTTTTTTCAAGTGATTAAATACTTAGTGTAATCTGCCATCAACTTATTTTTGGAGTTTAACACGATTTCTAATTCTGCTCGGGACTTTGAAGCAGGCGAGAACTGTGATACGAATCGATATGGGATCGTTCTGATTTTACTCACTCCTTAGTATCAGGGGTAAAGGGGGTGGAGACAGGAAAAAGGTGAGCTGATACCTACTTCTTCGAGCCAGAAAGCAGCTCGGCTTCAAACATTGATTGGAAATAAATAAAAGCTGCCCTCACCTGTGCATTTCATATCCCCACAGATGGTTTTGAAATGCAATAAATTATTGAGAACAGAGCTTTTGCATCCAGCAAATGAAGTCAAAACGCCCTCCAAGGCCAACACCACTTATGCTCTGCACGATCCTGCCAAAGATAGAGCGTTCATTAAGGCTACGCGCTGAAGACAACACAAGCACGTGCAATACCAAAGGCAGCTGGGTCTTTGGGGTAGAAGCAAAATCAATTATCTGTGTTTCTTCAGCACACACGGTGAGCTGCTTCTGGACAGTGTTTTCACAGAGATATACAAATCAAATTCAAACACAAATCAAGATCTTCTGCTTAAAACACACTCAAAGAACTGAGACAACAATGGCAGCCTTGTGGCCAAGAAGGTTACCAGATCCAGAGAGGTTCTCCTCTCCCTCTACTCGGTCCTGGTGAGATCACATCTGGAATATTGTGTCCAGTTCTGGGCCCCTCAGTTCAAGAGGGACACAGAACTGCTGGAGAGAGCCCAGCACAGAGCCACAAAGATGATGAAGAGAGTAGAACATCTCCCTGATGAAGAAAGGCTGAGGAAGCTGAATCTCTCTAGCTTAGAGAAATGGAGACTGAGGGGTGATCTCATTACTGTTGATAAATATGTGAAGGGTGGGTGTCAGGAGGATGGAGCCAGGCTCTGCTCAGTGGCATTTAACAACAGGACAAGGAGCAATGGGTGTGAGCTTGAACAGAGGAGTTCCACATCAATGTGAGAAGGAACTTCTTCCTAGTGAGGGTGACACAGCACTTGAACAGCCTGTCCAGGTGGGTTGTGGAGCCTCCTTCTCTGGAGAGTTTTAAAAGCCACCTGGATATATTTCCTGTATGACTTGATCCAGGGGATCCTGCTGTGGCAGGGGGATTGGACTAGATGATCTTTTGAGGTCCCTTCCAATCCCTGATGTTCTGTGATTCAGTGACTGAGGAGACTGCACCGTCCGAACTCAAATCCAAGGTCAGATAATCTCAACTGAATGCAGCTGGAAAACTTCCAGTCCCTCTGAATGAAATGCTAATAAACTGTGTTGCAGAATGCAGCGTCAAGAGAATGTTATCTTCTCTCTTCCTCAAACGCAAATTGGATCTATTTTGCAGAAAATATATTCACTGAAGATTTAGACCCATTATGCAGCATCATGTCTAATACTCCATAAAGTATATTCTGAAAAGAACAATTTGTTTTCTAATATGCCTAATGGAATGTGATTTATGGCCCTAAACACAAATTGGTCAGCGTGCTCAAGATGCCTCTCTCTGCAAGCAGGGAGAACGTGGGTTTTAAAAGGGTTTTTTGCTTGAATTGAAGCAAAAATTAGCTGAGTCAGTTCTCCTAAAAAAGTGCATAAACCATGGATCCAGATGGCACTGAACTTGACATTAAATGAATTTAAAATTTAAGGGGAAAATAACACATTTTATCTGTCCAATAATTTATAGGGGAAAGGACAGGGGTTTAAATTTTCCTTTTTAGTGACAAACTGTAATTGTTCCTTTGACACAGTCTAGTTGAAATTTATAGCAGCAATGAACGTGGCATCAGAAGGATCGGCCCGCAGAGCTCAGTTAAGTATTTACACAGCTACTAGAGTTGTCTATATTCTGCCTCAAAAACTTTGGAGTAGATACACATTAAATTCTAACTTTATAACCTTTTCAGGCTAGCGAGTGAGGCTTTAAGTTGTCACTCATAGTCTGATCTTTTTTATTACTTCAGTGCTTTAGGTGCTGGGGATGGAAACGCTTGGCGTTATTTACGGCCAAAGCCGTCTCGCGCTCACCGGTACTTCTGAGGTGTGAAAGGAAAAGCTGGATGTTTCAAATATCAGATGCACCTAATGATTTAGGATTTAGGGAAATAAACACAAGCAGACAAAGAAACATATTCCCAGGTATCAGAAAGAACAGATAAGGAAACTCAAACCAATGGACACTGCCTGAAATGCAGTGAAACAAATTGAAAGGCTTCTACCTGTTTAAATGGACTTGGAATTAGATGGTGTGAAACCTTTACAGGCTGCTGGGTAACCTCATGATGGCTTACCTAGCACCTAAGGGAGAGTCACGCCAACATCTGAAGTAACAAGCAATTTGGAAGTGACCAGTGCTTGAAATGAAAAACCTTTTATTCCATACCTGTTCTGATTTGTGGAATTATGGGAAGATCACTCGCAGCTGCACTGTTTACAACACAATTTAAACACAAAGTTCACAGAATATAAAACCCACAGACCTTGTCCTTAACACTCGTTCACATTTATCACTGTTGGAATATGAGGTCATAAAATTTTTGTCTAGGAAGTTACTTCTAAGCAGAGAGACAAATTCAAAAGTACCTGTCTGAAACCTGTCAGAGGAAAAGGAAAGAGCCAACGTTCTTTTACAACTATTTTAGAAGCAAAAATTAGAAGTTTTGCACTATTATCTTAATTCTTACAGTGAAGGTGTAGCCTAAACAAGGACTTGAGATTAGCTACTCTAAATTGTGGCCACAGGTCAAGAGAGGTGATTCTACCCCTTTACTCTGCCCTGCTGAGACCTCACCTGGAGCATTGTGTGCAGTTCTGGAGCCCTCAGCACAAGGAGGTAGACGGACTGGAGCGCATCCAGAGGAGGGCTGCTACAGTGATCAGGGGGATGGAGCATCTCTCATATAAGGACAGGCTGAGAGAGTGGGGGTTGTTCAGCCTGGAGAAAATAAGGCTCCTGGGGGGACCTTCTTTGGACCTTCCAGTATCTGAGTGGGGCCTACATGAAGGCAGAGGAAGGTCTTTTCAAGAGGCTTTGTACAGATAGGACAAGGAACAGTGGGTTCAAGCTAGGAAAGGAGAGATTGAGGCTGGATCTTAGAAACAAGTTCTTCAATGTGAGGGTGGTTGATGGCTGGACTGTGCTTGACTTGCATGACCTCCCCATGCCTGGAGTCATTTAAGGTCAGGCTTGATGAGGCTCTGAGCTGTCTGACCTAGGTAGAGTCATCCTTGTGTAGGGAGATTGGACTAGATAACATCTAGAAGTTCCTTCCAGCCTAGAACATCCTATGACCATGATTCTAAATTACCAGTCTCATTTCCTGCATTCCAGTTAAGCACCAGCACAGTCACTCTGCCAGAGCAGAAATGAATTCTGACCAGCGCGTGTTGACAACTCAAATGTTAAGAAACATCACCAAAAAGCCACTATATGTAAAGAATTATTTATAAAGCCACATTTACACAACCCTACAATGATATATATGGATATATAGATAGATATCTCAGTGGATCAGACTTCAGGCAAACTGTCAAATCAGCACTAAAGTTGAGATTGATGTATTTTGGCAACTCCAATGAGAAAGTATCAGGAAATCTGCTCTACCCACCCTCACTGAGGTTCTGAAGACCTTAAGCAAGCAACCAAAGCCACGCTCCTCTTGGTTATGTATTGGAGATAGCTACTGCCAAGCTACCGGTGCTGCTGTTAGTGGTCTCTGGTTTCTGTAATAACTTCATCCATTACTTTCAAAAAATATCCTGAGCTTTGCTACCTCTAGGGAAATAGAACCCGTTTCATTCTCGTAACGTGTGTTTGTTTATATCACATAAGCACATGGTGATAACTCCAATATAAGATTTTCATAGAGCTATTTCACTTGGGTGAGGCCCCCAATTTATTTTGCATTTCCTTACATTTAGGCTGAAGAACACGTAGTGGTGTGGCTAGTCCTACTTTCTATGAGGAGTCATACTGGCTATTGCACTTTCCAATGTTTTCATTAAAAGCTGTTTACTTTTGCCCCTTTAGAGAACATGGGTTCTCTTCCAAGCGATGAACACATCATGGGGACATGAGTGAGGAGATGTGAAGCAGTTGCCACACTATATTACAAAACTCTGCAGGAAGACCTTAACTGAAATCTGTGCTGCTCTAAGACCTGACTGAAATGATGACCAGTCCAAGAGTGTCTTAGAGCACTCAATTCCCAGTGGGTTCAGCCCCCTCAGCGAGATGTTCATGACACACCATAAAGCATCAACCTCTCTCAGACTGGGACACTTGCTCCTTATACTCCTACAAGTCAATTAGTTCATCACCATGACAACTTTTAATGCTCTGCAGACACTCTCCCAAGATGAAATTCAGGTCATCAGACTCATATTTGTTTTTCTCCTAAAGCAGAGCAGAGGTGAAGGCAGGCTGTACATGCCCCTCATTTAAAATCACCCTGTCCCTCGTCATTTATTTAAGGTACTAACCAAAACAAACTAATGGAAGAGAGGAAGAAGCATCCCCAATGTGTATTTGTAATATCAGGTGGTTTTCCTCATCTATGATGTGCGCTCATGAAATAAATCTTCATACATAATCAGCACAATGTCTAATGAAATCCTTAGTAAAAAAAAAGACTGCAAACTACAAGGTGTTTTCTTGTGAGGAAAATTCAAGTGTCTTTCAACTACCCCATCTTTGAACCTGTGCTGCGCCCAGACTAAAGGCAGTTTTGGTCTTAAACTTAATTTCTTCATATGAAGCCTGGTGTAGTCAATGCAGTTATGGAAGTAAATGAAAAAGCCCCAACATGATCAAAGCAGCAGAGGCTTTGAGATGAAATGAAGAGCAACCGGTGGATCGTTAAATGGAGATAAAAGTCAAATAAGGTAAAGCAAACAGCAGAAACTGATTTAATAACTTCTAATTACACTGAATCCATAATGAAGGGTAGCCAACCAAGAGAGCACTCAGGTACAAAGAACAGACACACACGTGTGAAAGAAAGAGCTGGCTCACAGGTATAGCTCTGCCACTTCCAGAACACTTCTACTTATAAGCTGCAATAATTCTCTGCATCTATCCTAATACAGAGAGTGCCCTGGTCGAAAGGGAGCTGGGAGTACTGGTTGATAACTGGCTGAACAGGAGCCAGCAGGGTGCCCAGGTGGCATGAAAGGCCATCTTGGCTTGGATCAGCAATAGCGTGGCCAGTTGGACTAGGGATGTCATTTGTTCCCTGTACTGGGCACTGGAGAGGTCTCCCCTTGAGTACTGGGGGAAGTGCTGGGCTCCTCACATCAAGAAAGAGATGGAGGAGCTGGATCAGGTGCAGAGGAGCACCGAGGCTGGGGGAGTGACTGGAGGGAAAGGCTGATGAGGAGAGGCTGAAGGAGCTGGGGGTGTTGAGCCTGGAGAAGACTCAGAGGGGACCACCTCTCAGGATTGGGCACCTGGGCAAAAGAGAGGGGAAATACTGCCTGCTTGCCAACTGGACCTGAGGAAGAACAAATTGGAAAGTCAGCTAAAGGGTGTGATGATCTCATGAGCAAGATCAAGATAGCTTACGTGGTCACATGTAGGGAAGGAGATTGTATATAAGGGAAAGTTTAAGAACCAATAAATGGCTTCTGCTTGATTCACGTTGAATCCTGTAGAGTCCTCTGCATTTTTCCTTCAAGCCACCAGCAAGCTGGGAGAGTTGTGCTGAGCGTCACAGAATCACAGAACATCAGGGATTGGAAGGTACCTCGAAAGATCATCTAGTCCAATCCCCTGCCACAGCAGGATCATCTAGACCAAGTCACACAGGAACACATCCAGGTGGGTTTTAAACGTCTCCAGGAGGGAATATAGTGAAAGAGGTAATTCTAAGCTAGACAGACACAAGAGCAGGAATTTTCATTTAGAAAACTCAAGATTGGTCAATGCATCTGCAATTCTCGTGAAAACAACTCCAAAACCACCTGAAGAACCACAACTTGCCGACAGACGTATGATCTTTTAAGGCTCGATCTTATTTCATAGCTGCCATATGAGATTTTATTTGTGGAAAGAGGAGGCACTGGTAAAGGGGTGTAACTGTCTGCCAGCATGCCTTACACTGCAGTTACTTCATTTACTTCAAGCCTGAATCTCATTCCTACTTCAATTCTCCAGGTTCCCCTCCATGTTGAGGTGGCTGCTTAATTAGGGCAGCCCTGGTAATGCAAGCAAATACAGCAGACTCTCTTTCTTCTCCCCCTGTCATACTGACAAATCTAATAGAGTATTGATTTTCCATCCTCAAAGAGATCAGGCTTCACTTTTACCATTCAATCATGATATTAGCTGTCCATTAGCTCCAATTCCCTGGCCTGACAGCTTGTGGACACCTCCAAGGCTGTTCAATCAGCCACTCAACACCTAGACAACAACACAATTACAAACCTTTTCTAGACCGTCGCCCAGGTTTTAACCTTCCACCTTCTCTCGCTTCCTGAAGTTTCTGTTCCTTTTTCTAGCATTTTATATTTTTCAGCTTCATAATCCTATTGTTTGTCTAATTAACGCACTTGAAACACATTTCTGATTGAAAGGATGATTGCGCTGTTCCCTGGCAGAACCATCACTTTTAAGTGAAGTTATTCCTGCATCGCTGCTGCACCTGCGATGGCTCAGAACTAAAAGCAAGTGCTCTAAACATTTGCTGTTTGTCAGAGCAAATAAATTCATCAAATCTCGGAGCTGTTCATTAATGTCCGCGGTGCAATTTCTCCTGCCATTTCAAAACTCAGTCATAGAATCATTAGGGATTGGAAGGGACCTCGAAAGATCTTCCAGTCCAATCCCCCTGACACAGCAGGATCACCTAGACCAAGTCACACAGGAACAGGACCTTGAACATCTCCAGTGAAGGAGACTCCACAGCCACCCTGGACAGCCTGTTCCAGTGCTCCATCTTCACCCTCACTGTGAAGAAGTTCCTTCTCAGGTTGTTGTGGAACCTCCTCTGTTCCAGC